>JANTCA010059034.1:0-16878 GCA_024741275.1 Chironex yamaguchii
AGCTTTTTTCGTCTGACACTCCTCAGAGTATGAAACGTCAGAAAGGAAAGTATATGTATATGGGAACCTATTTATACGAAACATGTAGCAAAACTAGCCATTTTCAAGGCGATTTTCAAGTTTTGTACCACAAAAAGAATGCTCAAATATCAAAGTACCTACGCGAGTTATTCCTGCCTTTAAAGAGTTCTCTTCACGAAAATTGTAACATTGTTCAGGTTACGTCTTGCTTCGATTGCAACAAATGCCATCATTATAAGTTCCTGTCAAATAGAAAAAACACATTTTCATGCAAAATTGCCACCCAAAAAGACTCAAAACCATGATTTTAGACACACACAATTTGCATATGTTGAGAAATAAACAACGGTAGGATCTCACTTTTAACACAATGATGAAGGCAGCACCATCACTTGAAATCTAGCTCAGAAAAAGCATACTACTCGTGACATAAAACATCTTTTATTTTACAATTTTCACTCCGTCAAGGTAGATGTAATACCTGAACACAAGGAAGGAATTAACTAGGGTCTCCCGGCCTTAAACCTAACACCCTTTCCGAAGAACTAAACAGCCCAATAGGAGTGGTCGAAAGTCGATCAACCCTCATCGTACATTGTCTTATATTAGGTGTCTCTGCTGGTTAATACGCTAACAAGCACACTGTATTTTATCCATTTTTGAATTCTGCAAGGAAATCTAAGGAAATACACTTGGTATAGGCAAAAACAGTTCTATTGTAAGTTTTTCGTAGCACAACCCTTTAAACCTATGTCCATGTTTTGTTTTATTTTGCTGTCTTGAAAATGATAAAAATATTCATCCGTGTTCCATTCCACGGCTCTCTCCCTCTCGACGGTACTGCTTGTAGGCACAAAACACATGCCTCTTGTATGGATATACGGCAATAGACAGACACCCAATTAAAATGTGGATGATCGAAATTGAATGACTGATAAACTTAGACTTTCCCTTTTGCACTGTTTTGCTCAGTAGAAACTGAGTCAACTTTACAATCGTGAGACCCGGGTTCGACTCCGCAGTGGTCACAAGTACAGCTTTGCTTTCGCTTCTCACGTAAGGACACCTTAGCTACCTCCATCAGCAACATCTGATTAGCGACATAGATAAGAAGTTATCAAGGGAACGTATGTACCGTTCACTGCGGACTTTTCTGTTCACGTGACCAGAGTAGACTGTCGAGTAGATTAGTAAAGCGCAGTTTCTGTTCACGTGACACGGAGAACGTGGACAATCACGGCAAAGTAAGTACTGCATTTTTGTTACCAAACTGCTTTGTATAAAATAGAACGCGGTTGAAATCCAGAAAACTGATATATTAAAGAACCATCATTTTTACAAAAGGGGCTCAACCTGTTGTCTCTTGAGCTGCTTTTGAGAAATTCAAGTTAAAACCTTCTCATCTCCAAAGCACTTCAGTCACGTAATTCTTTAATATGGCCCAACTATTTCCTGCAGGCATTTAAAAGCAAACCCCGGCAATATTAGGCATCAAAATGGCAAAAACATCAAAAACAGTGGAAAATCAGAGGAATGTTTTGATCTACAAAAGTCAAATTAGGAACCGTGAGAATACTTTGATATTGTTCCTCGGTTTCATAACAACGGTAGAAGAAAAAGAATTTCAATCTTACAGGCCTTGAGGCATATACTCTAGTTTCTTGCAGTAGACACAGCATAGTTTATAATAGCAAAGTAAAGAGAGGCACAATATCCAGTCTTAGTACAGCATGTACACAGTCCAACGTAGCCTATTGGGGTACACCTTAATATTGTACAGTTTGGTGGAGCATACTTCTGTATTTCATAGTATTGTGTAGCTTAGCATACAGAAGCAAAGGTAAGCGAATTACAATAGACTATAGGACAGCATTATTATGCATAGTATGGTATGGTACAGCATGGCATCATATCTTATCTTATTGTTTAGCAATGTATAATGTCTTTTAGTACTGTGTGACATCATAGTGTGATATACCATAGCATAAAGCAGCAGATCAGTGCGCGTTATTGCACAGTATGGTATAGTATGGCATAGTATGGGATAATATGGTATATTATAGCATAGAATGGAATAGAATGGTGTAGTATAGTATAGTATGATATAGTATGGTACAGTATGGTATGGTATGGTATGGCATAGTATTGCATAGTATGGTACAGTATGGCATAGTATGACATAGTATGGTATAGTATGGTACTGTATGGTATGGTATCGTATCGTATAGTATGGGATAATATGGTATAGTATAGCATAGAATGGTCTAGTTTAGTACAGTACGGTTTAGTACAGTATGGTATAGTATAGTATAATCTAGTATAGTCTAGTATGGTCTAGTATGGTATAGTTTGATGTAGTATACTATAGTATGATATAGTATAGTATAGACTATTATAGTATAGTATAGTAAAGTATAGTATATTACATTATATTTTATAATACTTATTTTAGTACAGTACAGCAGTTTATAGTATTGTATCGCATAGTTCAATGCAATGTAGTATAGCATAGTATAGTACGGCATAGCATAGATAGTATAGTATACTATATAATGCCTAAGTTTTATATAGTACAGCACAATTTTGCATTGCATAGTACAGGTAAGTATAGTGTAGTATAGCACAGTATTATATTGTATAATAAAGCATAGATTGTAGAGTATACTATACTATAGTACAGTCCAGTACAGTAGGGTAGGGTAGAGTACAGGTTATGTAACAGCCGAACTGATATAGCTACCACATCGTATTTAATAAGGGGAATGAGGAACGTCTTAATTGATGAATATATGGCCAGAAGAACTATAAGGTGAAACACTAGAAAAAAAGAAAGAAAGAAAGAGAGAGAGAAAGAGAGAAAGAGAGAGAGAAAGAAAGAAAAAAAGAAAGAAGAAGTCAAAGAAGAATCACCGAAGCAAAAAGGGAAATACAAGTGAAAGTAAAATAAACAGAAATACAGAGAGAGCAAGACAAGTGAGAAAAAGCCATGAGTAAGTGGGGTTTTTCGTGTGCAATATTATCGAAACGGCGGAAACATACAGTGATTTGACCAGATATATATATATTCCCAGGTGAGTCGCACTTCTGATTTCTCCAGCTTAGCATCCAATAGCATATTAACACCATGCAACTATCTGTTTCCAAGGGGAAGCTTTGTTCCGGTCCAACAACTTTGCTCAGTGAACTTCAATGGTAACAAGGCAATAACAACTCCAATTGTGATTGGACCAAATCAACATCAATTGTGATTGGACGAAAACGACTTGAATGGGGATTGGACCAAATCATCTCCAATGGTTTGCTCGGCAAAGCCACAGTTTCTGTTCTCATGGTCAGAGGTTCTTCATTAGCTTGATTATATCAGCCATGTGGAATGTTGCCACTGAATACTCGATTTGAGTAACTCAAGAGCGATGAGTTAGCGTCCGTTTTCAAATGTCAGCGGTTTGGGTATAGAAGCCATTTTTGAGCAAAACAAGAGTGTTTTGTGATACTGATAAATGTCGCGGAGTTATGGGTCTAAGGACATTGTTTAAAGACGTCTAAATTCAGGAAATTTCTTCGCAGGTGAGAGACCTTTTTAGTGTATGTTGCGATAGAGACTGATAATCTGGGTTGTTTGATCACTGAGTTATTGATAATCATGAGTAGGTTAGGCTTGTTCACTGAGGCGAATACTCTCTTTAAAGTTTGCGACAAAAGCAATTTGTAGTCCTCCAACTTCAGAAAATACACTGAGCGTACTATAAAGTCGGAAATAAAATTTCCCAATCAAGAATCTTGGAAGAAGTGGCTTGTTCTTGATAATAATTGCAAAAGCTAAGGACATTACGTGCTACTTATATAATCCCTTTTGTCTACAATACTTAATGGCTCTGCGACTCTATGAATAATGATAAGCTAGGCCTTTTTGCTTTTAGACAAATTACCAATCTTTTAGAAAAACTTTTTTTTCAGTCTTTCAGACTTCATTAAGTAAAACATTTCCACAGTGAAGTGTAGGAACTGTTTCTATCCGTCACGCGTCATTGACTAAACTTGTGGCTATACTTAAATCTTACTTAGTCGAATTCAACATCATATATCCATATCAGGACAACAGTAGTTCTATGTGAATTAAAAGAAATATACTCGTGTCTTCAATGGAGATTGAACCAAGGTCATTAAAAGTAAACTAAAACTATAAATTAGTAAGCACAATCTCTGTATTTTGGTCGATCAGAACATCTGAGTCGATAGCAGAAAATCATGATTGGGAAAACTACTAATTTTCGCAACATATTTTTGGTAAATGAACGAAAATTCAGAGGCACGCTTAAATGATCAGTAAATCAGTACTATCAGAACTGATTTTTACGTAGTGTGCAATTTTATTTTGCTTGAATGTTTATTAATATTAAATTTTTAATGGAGCCATGTCTTGTAGAAGGAAACTGTAAAATAGTGCGAAAGTGGGTATATTTAAGTTAACTTAACCCAAAATGTCTTCTTAAACTCTATATCAATAAATAAGCAGTATGGCAAATATGTAATGACCATAATTCTTCACATTAGTTCATCTCCAAGTCGGAATTATCAAATTGTAAACGCAAACAATCGGTTACTGCCAATCAACAATCTTTTGAAACAACATAAGTTGAAATTTTATGACTATCAATACCTATAGAGCAACTGTATTCACAGGGAGTGATAAATCAGATTCCAAATCCTGATAAACTTCAACAAGATTCAATTTCTAAGATATGCCTACGACAGCATAGACCAAGATCGTATTTGACCATAAAATGAAACTTTGCTCAAACATCAATAAGACGTCAATTGCGATATATTTAGATAAAGTGAAGATTGTAACATATTGAATTTGATTTTAATTACCCACGTTTCCACGGCTTACCATGGTAACCTTTGGTTATCATTTTACTACGTCTAATTTACGACATAAATCATACAGAGACATTAACAATCACTTCTTGGGTGTACATATATTATACATATTATAATACATATCATAAATGGTGCTGTCTTCACCGGCATAAAGTGCTCTATGTACAAAGTACAGAGCTTAGATAACGAAAAGCAGAAAATGAAGAGACTGAGACTGAAGAGTCTCTTCATTTTCTGCTTTTCTGCTATTATAATATATATATATTTGATAGAATATAATAACGTATATATAACATATACATCATTGATTAAACAAACATTTTGGATAAATTTATCTTTAGAAAAAAAATGACCTCGAAACGACGTTTATTTAACACTTTATTATGTGTAATCAACAGCAGTGAGTAAATATATATTAAATGCTTTACCACGCCTACAAGAGTTATCAAATAAATTATGGTACAGGTCTTGTTGATTTTAGGTAATCCAAATGTAAATTTTATTAAAGAACTGTTGGAATATTATTATTCATTTAGGTAGCGAAATAACAGTTTGATTATGAAAAGTCGAGAGCAAATAAAAACTACACACGACGGAAAGGAATGTACGTTTATTCGGAGGTCGCTTTTATGTGACTATTTCAAACTTTAAATGTTGCATAGTTCAATTTTGATGCTGTTTTAAACCTCGGTTTTGATGGGTTGATTTTTGTAGAGTAGTGTTTGCAGATTTAGTTTGCAGTAGATTTATAACAACTCCATGCTACTTTGTTGACGCCATTTCAACAAAAGTGTTTTTAAACTGACAGATTTAAATATTCCTCCTATCACTTGCTTAATAGAAGCAATCATAGCATGAAAGTAACGCCAGATATTGTCAAAGTCAAAGCGACTAGAAGTTACGAAAGAAGCAAAAATAGCTATCGGAATGAGAGAAAAAAAACCTGAAATGAAATATTATTTATGAGTGTGCTTGTTTTTGTTTGCGATGGAAATTTTCACAGGAATGATGGCAAAGTTTTCTACTTTCAAGGTTTAAAGAAAAGGTATTTACAGTCTTTACGCTTATAAGTTAGACATTGACAGCCGTTGAGAAGCCTTAAAGACCATTGTGGGTGTCAATTGGAATACTTGGATCAAATAATGAGGAAAGAGAGAACGAAAGTCTAATGCTCTCAGGTGAGTTGAAAGGAAGAAGGACAGGAGAAAGTCAAAGAAAGCTGCCCCTAGTGGATCTGGGCAAAGCTCGACTGAGATGTCGCGAGAGAAGAGAGGATGGAGAGTTATGATTGTCAAAGTCCGTAGGAAGGGGAACGGAAAGAAAGGCAGAAAGTAAAACAATAGCAAGCAAAAAATACGATAGCAAAATAAATGTAAGGAGGTGATGTCTGAGATGGGAATGGAGAAAAAGGTGAATACAAGGATAGGAAAGGCAAACGTAGACAAGAAAAAATAGAAGCGATATATATGATAGGAACGGATGAAAGAGACGGTATTTAAGTGGAGAGTTAATTAGCCAAGGCAAAAGAACGGAAAAAAGAAGCGACAAGACAACAGTAGCAAAGAAAGAAAAGCAGAAGAGTAAACAAGGACTGTGGCAGAGATGAGGTATGCCAAGACAAGGTATGCCAAGACAAGGTATGCCAAGACAAGGTATGATAGGAAAGGAGACTAGAGTGACAGAAGAGAAGACCAGGATGATGAAGAGAAAAGAGAATATGCGATTTGATAGGAGAGAAGTAGATGACAGCTGAAGAGAGGAGAAGTAGGGAAAAATAATTTTGATTGAATAAGGAAAAGATGGAGTGGAGATTGGAAGAAGGAAACGGTGTAGTAAATGAAATCAGCTACGTTTAAGGTAGATTTATGTAAAGCAGAATAAAATACGACTCAATGAGGTATGTATTTTCAGGAGAGCGTGCCACGTATACATTGATCTTACAAGGATTATCAGTGGTCTTTCTTAAACCGTGCAACCCTTATATTGCTCTTTAATTTTTCACAAATATTCCTCTTTTTATTTCTATTTTAGTTGTAAATAAAACACGAGATGAATCTCGATAGCAGGAGCACTTATTACCTGGAAGCACTCCTATTTGCTGGAATTTTATCCTCGGGTAATTATACTTGATTTATTAAGATGTTGGATTTGTGTATGAAATGTCATGAATTTTTTGTAGCAGAATGTTCAGCATCCTGTATTAATTAGCAGACTCAGCAAATGTTCAGAATCTTGTATTAATTAGCAGACTCAGCAAATGTTCAGAATCTTGTATTAATTGGCAGACTCAGCAAATGTTCAGAATCTTGTATTAATTAACAAACTCAGCAAATGTTCGGCATCCTGTATTAATTAATTAGCAGACTCAGCAAATTTTCAGCATCCTGCATTAATTAATTAGCAGACTCAGCAAATGTTCAGAATCTTGTATTAATTAGCAGACTCAGCAAAATGCTCAGAATCCTGTATTAATTAGCAGAAACAGCTAATTACAATAATTGGTCTTCATGGCCTTGATGTGTTGCAAGATGAAAGGTTACAAAGAGCCATTAACGTCATTGCTATCTCCAATTATGGGAAGAAGTACTTTACGTAAAATATTTAGAACGCCATCTTTTAAATTTGTCTTTATGTGGTACCAATTCTTGTGGATTATAAAGAGCACGGAATAACTACTACTGTAATCAGTACGGTCAAAAGACGAGTAGCCAGTTGCAGCCAAAAGGTAGCAATCAGGGGGCCCGATGTCTCCAGGGACCCGGAAGAAATAAGGCATAAATTGCATCATACTGCTTTGTATTTAATTTGTTTCGCCAAAACCGTTAGCTTACTTTATTCTGTTAGGAGCCTAATTGGACTAGTGACTTTTAGCATTTCTGTCTCAAAGTTAAATTTTCAACCGTGCATAGCAGAGGTTTCCATAGAAGGGTGTGGCTTAAGCATAAAACATCGTGGGTCTAAAACATTTTCACGGACAGGCCTGTTCAATGACTAACCTTGGGGCTCAAGCCGTCTCAGGATGGCCCTAATTATAATCAATACTTGAAGTTATGATATAGACTTTTCGAGAAATGCATGTCCATTTTCATTTTCAGCATTTGCAGAGTTTGCTTGGCCTGCTGGTACCTATGGCCTTCCTGAGCCCGTCAGTGGTTGTCCTGACTTTGGCAAACTTCAATGGAAACGTGGATTCACGTACCACGATACTGAAGACGAAGAACCGGCCAACAAGCGCTCAGAAAATTACCACTTTGCTGGCAATTTTTCCCAGCATGGCATACAACAGAGATTTTGCATCAAAGATAGAGAGGGTGGGGGCAGTGAGTTTTGGCCGGATGGCAAATATTGCATTTATAAGAAAGGTAAGCTGTCATCTACTGAGGCAATTTGGTCTATATGAAAAGTTTCTTTCAACAACATAAAGGTGAATTGAACCAAGCATTTTTATCAAGGGCTTGCTTATATGCTAGAACTATAACAGACGATCTCTGGAGATTCAAAACAGTCAAATAACTTAGGGCTCGAGTTCGATGGTTCAAGAGAGTAGCAGGGTGGTGGAGTGAAGGGTGGTAGACTGGAGAGTGGTACACTAGGTGGTGGAATGGAGGTTGGTAATCTAGAGGATCGATAGAATACTTCTCTAAATCTCTAAAACTACCCTTGATATTGGATCTTTCAGTGTCTTAATTGTGAATTCATGTCTCTAATTTACCACACGAAATCCACTGATAAAATCAAATCTTTATTTATTACAGGGCAATAGGAGTATATGGTTGAGCTTTGTTTTCATGCTGTTAATGATACTGCATAGGATTGATTCTCAAAGATTTTTATTGGTCACATCCCACTCGCACCTCTCACTATATGAGGGTGTTTGTATCTTGGCTATACGTTTGACAAGTGGCATGTTTGATACCAAACTTGTAGGCCACCATGTCTACTTTTATACGAGAAAAGTGCAGACCGCGATAAATAGACGCCTTGTAGGCACATACATTATGTAGCTTGAAGACATTTAATAACGTAAGAGGCGAGGAGTTTAAACGACTAATCGTCTTTCGACCTCTCCTATTGAGTTGTTTAGCTTGGTAGGACAGGCGACAAATTTGCTATCAAGAGACTTGAGTTCGAGGCTCCAGGGATCACGATCATAACATTCAATGGTGTTCATGTTGACCAAGACTCTTAATAGTCCCACATGCTCTGTATTCTATACTGTTTCTGTGCTTAAAAAGCTATTCCGTCCAAATAGTTAAACATTTTTTACTGTCCTTTGTAACTACTTTAATTAGTTATTGCTATGTTAGTTTGTTCCCCCTTCAATATACTCCTTAGCCTTTATGCTGTCACATGAGCAAGGCCTTGTAGGTTAAAAATTCGCGAATAGATCGCTCCCCTCTCGAAAAGTGCGAAAAGGTTCAATTTTTCAATTCGTTTGCCATTTCAATTCGTTCGCAATTATATGCATTCATATTTTCCCGATATACGGCCGATCTTGTACATATTAATAGTTTATTCTGTATGTAACGTAAATGTTTTTCAATCGTCAAGGGTATTTGCCATATCTAAACAATTGATTTTTTTCAAGGTGTTTGTCCTACGGGACTAGAGGAAGGCTTTGTAAAATGGGATGACGAACACTCCAAATTGGATCTGCAAAATCGACACACGGGAGAGTTGCCTGATGGTGTATATGATCGTTCCCAGACTCTTATAAAGTATTGTTGCAACAACAGAGGAAATATCAACAGGCCAATTAATTTGCCAAATACAGAGCCATTCTACCTCCTTACGCATGACTCGGCCCAGTGCCAGAAAGTTGCTGGAACGAGGGTAAGTAAATACTTATAGTGCCTTTGTTCTCTATGCCCATCAGGACTTGAAAATCGACTTCTGTAACGCTCTGCACTCTGACTACATGGTTGATAACTTGACGCAAATTGTGCGAGATAATAGTGTGTAATGGTTTGTATATACACAGGGGAAATAACTGTGTTGTGTTGTGATGCATTGTGCTGTGCTGCATTGTGCTGTGCTGCATTGTGCTGTGCTGCATTGTGTTGTGCTGTATTGCATTGTGTTGTGTTGCATTCTGCTGTGCTGCAGTGTGCTATGCTGCAGTGTGCTGTGCTGTGCTGCATTGCGTTGTGTTGCATTGTGCTGTGCTTTACTGCAGTGTGCTGTGCTGCATTGCATTGTGTTGTGTCGCATTGTGCTGTGCTGCATTACATTGTGTTGTGTCGCATTGTGCTGTGCTGCATTGCATTGTGCTGTGCTGTAGTGTGCTGTGTTGCATTGCACTGTGTTGTGTTGCACTGTGCTTTGCTGCATTATGTTGTGTTTTGTTTCATTGTGGTTTTTTCTATAGGACTGCGTTGGATTGTCTTGCACTATGCTACGTTCTGCTGCATTGTTCTCCGCTTTGCTGAATTGTACCATGTTCAGTTTCGTTGTGTTATGTTCTGTTACATTGTAAAAACTAAAACTCACATTGTCAAGAAGAAAAGAAAAGAAACCACTTGTCAAAGAAATCCAGGAAAAAGTGGAAAAGGCAAGCTTTTTTATATGGCTTAAACGGATGACGAAGAATGGACTGTACAATGTTAGAACAAGGCCATCCGAAACTAACTACCACCACCTAACTGCATATCTCAGAACACCTCCGAAAGGGGGGGGGGCGCTACGTCATTTAAATGGTAGAGGAAGAGGGGCCGAAACCGGACGTGGTTCCTCCTGATGATGTTCTGACGTGTTGAAAATGCATCTCGTAGTTTCATCCAGAAATGGAGCGGATGGTATTGCAAGGCACAAACGCTGTGCTTACATCATTCTCATTGTAAAAACTAAAACTCATATTGTCAAGAAGAAAGACCTTTAAATACAAATAAATGTCGATTTGTAGAGCTTTATACTGAGCAAGGAAACATGTTTAAATAAACCATTCCTTACCGTAACCTTTACCTTAGTAGAAATCCTTCTCTGTCACAGATCTATTTCATTTGCTTTGTTAAATTAGGTCACAACAGAATTTATTAAATTTGACGACAATGACAAGGGAAACACTGACGCTGCTGGTGGTAAGCACCCTTATGGACCAAGTGAGGACACCTTCAACACAAAGATATATTACTGCTATTATGAACCAGGTATTGTGCGCAATAACAACTAATCGTATTCTAGACAATGCCAGCACTTTTTACTCATTTGGTTATTCTTGGCTATTCTCTGACCTCCCATTTGTTAAGACGGAATATTACTTTTTCAAGATATCGAAATCCATTAGGGACTCATTTTGCATTGGGTAACCTTAATGCATGTTTTGAAACTCATTGCAAGATCATAAATCGATACTTACCGATGCAGAGTAAGAACAAGGCATCACTATCTGTGTTTGGTTGATTACGTGTTTATAAGTGTCCTTACAGCGGGTCTAATACACGCTTCATTAGCTCACCATTTCCTTCTGCTAAAACTGCTCCTGTGACAATGCCCTCTATTTTGAGCTTCAATTGGTAGTAATCCATCCATAATTAAGTTGTCCTAGTGAAATATTCTACTCATGCGCATATTCGGTTCTTATTGTATAGAATATTCAACACTTTGATGAAGGAGGCGTGAGTAAGACGCGAAAAATTTGGTATAAGGGCTCACTAGGTGCTGTTGCTCAAAAGCCAGAGCAAAATTCCTACACACCAAAAAAATGATTAAAATAATTAATATATGGATATAAGTATTGATGGTGCATTCCAACCAGTCAACTTATCTGAATAACCAATGTATTCGTCTGCTCACTGCATCCCCAGAACTGCGCTGTTAGTTAGCAGCGGATAATTAATCGTTCGGCTTCACTGCTATTCGAAAATGACAAGATAACCGAATTATAGCTATTTGTTACTCGATTGACCTTGCTAATCCACACAACAGGATAGATGTCTCTCAAATGTGAATGTCGATCCTGCACTGAAATCACAAAACAGTATCTCGTATAAATCAATTTTTCGATAATTAACGAGCATGTCGAAACCATCCAAGCTAACTCTCTATGAGCTCAGACATCTGAATGTAATATTTTCTGGGTACGAAGCTCAAACTCGCTATTTTGGTAAAAAGCGAAACTTCTTCCGCCTTAACGTTATGCTTCCGTGAATGCTATGGACAACAGGAAATCAAGATAGTTCAAATTTTAATGATAACGTATTACAGTAAATTGTTTTGTCCTTAACCTTAGATTCTACCAGGAAAGGCAATATTGACCCACTGGTTAACACGTGAGGGGGAACCTCTACTGAGCCAATTAAAAATTTGGAAGGGGGGGGGAGGGGGCGTATCTCTCAATCGTAACAAAACATAAAATAAATAGAAAATATTTTACGACCCATAACCGCTTTACATCAATACCCTGCTTTCCATATCTGCTCAGATATCCTAAAAGTTGTTCTCATTTTTCCTTATCTTTTTTGTCGATAGTCGAGTGATTCTCAAATATGATTTACATTATTAGGACTTTTCTCACCGTAAAAGTTTCTCAATTCTTTTTAAATTATAGTATTATAGTATGTCTGTTAACGAAATTCAGTAAAAATGTCCTCTCGATTGTAGGGGAAGAATCAACTGACGATCTGGGAACTGGGAAGAGCGTCATAGGCGGTCGGGTTAGTATCTTAATTATTAATGCTATTGCTCTCATCATAGAAGTAAATGTTTAAAAGCTTAATGATTGAGATACTCCGAAGGAGCCACCTATTTTGAGAGGAAAAGGTGACCACATTTTATAAGGAAAACGCGTTTTTGATCCGATAGGGAATTCGCGGATGGAACGCCTTTTTATTCAAAGACGCGGAGTTTTCTAAAGTAATGAACGTGAATTCATTTCACTACCGAGTGACTGCAGCATTTGACTCCGCACAGGAATATTTATAATGCTGTCAGTACTAGTCAAGACAAGAGTTGAAACGGACAGTAATACAATTATACTATTAGATTTAATAATTACCAAGCGATTGCTGCGCAAGGCTTACGACTTTCGAGTTGAATGAAGCAATAAAACACTATCCTAAGATCTTAAGACCACGTGCATGGCCAATCGACTCTCTACGCCACAACCTTTTACAACTCTGAACGTCTATACTTCTTTTTTAATTCTCTATGAAATGTAATAGCCGACTGGCTAACTGGCCAAAGTGCTCACGTCCCTGACAACGATTATGTTCACCTCATGCGTTCAAATCCCATTCAGGTAAAAGAAAACGTCTTTCGGTGTTGACGGAAAAGGCATCAGATCAAATGGTCGCACTGCCTCTATTACGTTTCCTGATATAAAGCTGTTAAAGGGACATCCGAGTCTCCAAATGTAACCACTATTGTCTGCTCTGGACATGAAATCAGTATTAAACTATTAGAGCAAGCAAATTTCCCAAATATAGCAATAACTCTTAACAGAACATGTAATGCAAGATGTGTGTACTTGGAGAAGACATTTGATGAAGGCACAGAATCGTGACTGGCTATTTCTTATTTTGTGACGAAGATCTTGCAAGGCAGAATCTGCGATTTCAAACCACAACGATTAATTGAGTGTTCACGTCTTAGTTTTATTTGGTACGGCATCACTAATTGTACAATTCTCGAAGAATCTCAGAAAAATACAACTTGTCTACAAACTAATTTACCAAAATCCAAAACTTTCTAAAATTCTCCATAAATCCCATAAAATTACATTCCATAAATCATCAATTTACAAATTCATAATGCAATAAACAGTCTGTTTGGTCACTGTTTTGAGTAAGTACGGTAAGTGTAATCGCGTTCAGTCCTCAACTTTGTCAGAATGTAAAAAATATGGTGGTTTTGTTTTGCTTATAAAAGTGATGTTGTGTTTAAATATTCATATATAGGAAAAGCTTGTTTTTTTGGAAAGGGTCAAAGCGTAGATGACTATCACTGTTGCAGATTATATGCTAATTTGTTTACCGTCTGACTCTCACAGTCCGGTTTGACTGCGTAAACACGCACTGTGGGGACTCCGCCATCTTCATAACTCGTTTACTTTATATCCAGTGAAGTCATATTTAAACTGTCTGGCTTTGTTCTTTAAACCAATCAACGTCGAGACAGGTTGGCTTACACTTCCATATGTACAACTCCATGCATAAAATCTTTCAAAGAACTGCTCATTACTTTATGTCCAAAAATTATCGTAACAAGAAAACAATTACTTGTCAAACACAATAAATGTGAAGATAAGATGAGAAGTAAATTATTTACATCAGAAAGTAGCAAAATATCTCTTTAATACAATCTGATTTATTTGTGTTTTGTTCCTATAGGAATCATCAAATTCTAAATCTTCCTCAGGATTGGCAGTTGCCATTGGATGTGGTGTCGCGGGTGCCATTGTTGGTACTGCGTCCATAGCATTTGCGACAAAACGAATACTAGCTGCAAGGGCCAAAGGCGGAATGGAAGGTTTAGATGAACCAATGCCAGATGCACCTTAAAAATGGCAGCTTTTCTGCTGACTGCAGACTCCCGTAGCCAATTTGAGACTGTAACAAAATAGCTTGTAGATTTAGTTCCAACTATTTGTAGATTCACTTGTAGATATATTTACACTTTATTTTGTATCAAACTTATTGCATACTTTTGTAATTTTACATCAATCTAAAATAACAGCACACTATAAGGGTGCTTCACTGAACTTCAACATGGAGCAGCTAAAACGTTGCAGTAGATAGCACAGATATAACAAGATACAAATCGTAAATTAATTAGGCAGCGTCCTCTCGGACGCTAACAAGGAATATTGAGACACCAATCTACACAAGAAATTTAATATATGCCTTAGTAAGGAATTAATAAAAAGTTTTGTGAGCTAAACTCCGACATGATAAGGTGTAAGATTTTCTTAGAGTGGATGACAGAAACTTCCAAAAGTTTTGCAGGACTGTTTAATTTCTTAGGTATAAAAACTACTTTTCCAATAAGTGACGTTGGGTCAATACGCAAGGTAGTCAATTACAATAATTCTATCTTTGTCTACCTCTGCTCATAATGGTAACACACTTTGTCTACCTCTGTTCATCATGGTAACACACTTTGTCTACCTCTGCTCATAATGGTAACACACTTTGTCTACCTCTGTTCATAATGGTAGGACACTTTGTCTACCTCTGCTCATAATGGTAACACACTTTGTCTACCTCTGCTCATAATGGTAACACACTTTGTCTACCTCTGCTCATAATGGTAGGATACTTTGTCTACCTCTGTTCATAATGGTAACACAATTTGTGTACCTCTGCTCATAATGGTAACACACTTTGTCTATCTCTGCTCATGATGGTAACACACTTTGTGTACCTCTGCTCATAATGGTAACACACTTTGTCTACCTCTGCTCATAATGGTAACACACTTTGTGTACCTCTGCTCATAATGGTAACACACTTTGTCTATCTCTGCTCATGATGGTAACACACTTTGTCTACCTCTTCTCATTAAGTCAGGACACTTTTTATCCCTCTGCTCATTACGTCAGGACGCTTTGTCTACCTCTGCTCATAATGGTAACACAATTTGTCTACCTCTGCTCATAACGGTAGGCTCGTTTATCTACTTCTAGTGATAATGGTAGGTTTGCTTGTCTACTTTTATTCGAATTGGCCGACCACTTCGTCTGCTTCAGTTCTGGCTATAAACCCAGTCTACTTCTACTTGTAACATACTATCACTTCGTCTACATTTAGTTATATCGTCAGTTCACTTTGTCTTCTTCCACGCGCATTGTATTGTCACTTTGCTTGCTCCGGTACTACTGCGGTTAGTAAATTTGCCTTGTTAGGAGTTATGATTGTAAATAGGTTCAGTAAAAACATTCAATATTTTCTATTTATTCACCAAGAAGTTGTACGCGTGATAGAAGTTAAAATTATATTTAGTTGTAAATTCAAAAAAAAAAGGTATTTATTGAAGTCTGCGTTCCAATATGTTCTTGTTTGGTAATCGTGAAGCAATACATTCATCAAAATTGACTAGGATACGGGGCTCATGGCCTAGTTGAACATTGCAACTGAAGTATTGATAAGTGTACCAAACAAAGAGTGCGATTATGCTTAACATTCTTTTAAGACATATATTAACGGATCACAATGACCAAATTGGTTATATCTACACCTGACAAACGTACGAGGAATAAAAGAATATATTTTATCTCTATGCACGGTTTAAAAAGGCATAAAAAGACTTAAATGTCAATGATCATTCCATTATCATCATCATCAGGGTGTATATCCCTCCCTACGGAGGAACCCCTCTCTACATTGCAACCATAGCCTCCTGTTTTTTGCAGTCCTAGACCATGTTGGCCCATTATATGGAAGGATAAATACTGATAGAAAGAAACGTAATATATACTACCAAAGTACTAATTACCCCAAGTATGGCATTAAACAATGTTTTATTCTTAATTTCTGATATTTGCATAACCTATACATGGCAGTTTATTGAGAAGTGAAAACAATCATTGTTTTTTCCATAGCGTTCTTGTGTTTTTGTAAATAGGAAAGGTGATATCACCCATGAGGGTAATTGCATACACTCGCATATTTCTTAACCTAAGATCAATAAGCAATTGTTTAATGAAATAAAAATAAGAACACCAAAATAAAATGTCATGAATGACTTCTAAAACATGCCGAAGATATAGAATTATCAAAAGGCAGCCCATGTCTGCTTATCTTGTTAAAGGTACGTTCACTTGCCATCAACCAAAAAAAATATGATCTTAACAAATGTGTGTATATAATGTATATAGCATTATTGAAAATCGCCTTGAAAATTTGCGACATTGTGCTAAAATCATACCAAAAAGCCTTTTTTGTCAGACACTCTTCAGAGCATGAAACGTCAGAAAGGAAAGTATATGTATATGGCAACCTATTTATACAAAACATGTAGCAAAACTAGACAATCATA
>JANTCA010059045.1:0-11014 GCA_024741275.1 Chironex yamaguchii
TGTGTGTGTGTGTGCACCTCTATGCTTCCAAGCAATAGGCCAAAACGCCGCTGTAAGTTTACCCTTTTAATCCAAGTGAAGAATATGAGTTAGAAAAACCGTTTTACCCAATAGACCCAAATAGAAGGACCCTAAGGTTCTGGGTTTTCTGATGGATTTCAAGGTAAAAATATTTTTTTTGAGCATCATGATTATATAACCTGTGTGAACAACTTCATTTCTTAAAGATTGCAATCTGCCTGCTAACTGACTTTTTGGACCAAACGCAAAGTAAAATTTTAACTATGATAAGGTTAAACTAAAATGATGTCTTCGCCAAGTCCAGTCTTACGCTATTAAAGCAGATGTTCATCAGGTTGGAATTAAAAGCCTGACCTACATTTTCAAGCTACGTACATTTAAAGAAAGCAAAGTTCTACTTGAATTCATCATTTTAGTCAAAATTAATTAATAAAATTAAGCTGTTAATCTTTTAGTTCTGTGAAATGTCATACTAAGTTGCTTTTCAAAAGTCTCTTTTTAGACAGTCAATTTATGAGCAATTATCACTTTAATGTTGAACTTACCTAATGTATCAAATCCATGCGTAAGTTCGTGCCCAAGAACATGGCCAATGGCACCATAACTGATTGATCTAAAGAGCAGCAAACAATGCAAAGTTGTAATTTTTATCTATGAATTCTAATAGAGAAATTAGAGAGAGAAGTTAATTGTCTTCAGTATAGGTCTCTGCGAGATGAACTATGTGAACTGAGTTTGCAATTAATAATAAAACAAGGCAGACAGAGATTGCAAAACCTCTCCCAAGGCCAAAATTTTCAAGTGGTTCAGAATTAGAAGGTTGTTCGGATCACTTCCAAAAGTTAATCGGCTCTTTCATGGACCAATACGCAATTTTGCTAATACTTTTGTGAGAATTCGACGGCAACTTTCTACGCAAAGTTGCTAACAGAGAGACAAACAATGAAAGCGATACCTCCTTGGCGGAAGTAATAACTTCTGAAAATACCATTCTCTCGTTTTGGATCTGGATTTGTATTGATTGACAAGCCATCTACTTTATTAGCACAAAAGCTGAAGTAGATAAACAAAGTTTAAAGTACGTTAGTCGTCTGCATCCCAGGATCAAAAGTGCAAAGTCAAAATAGTATCGACAATTTCTTTAGCAGAATGTTCGTAGATGAACAAATTACTTTGAGAAGGGCATGTTAAGAGGTCAGACGAAATTTTCATCTTATCAGATTCTTTCCTACGATAAGAAACAAGTATCTTGATTCGTCGCTGCCAACGTTAGATTTTTTCTAAAAAAGGCTTAATAAGGCGGCAAAAATTGTGACTTTAACACCCTTTTAAAGAATATGACGACCTACAAGGTCTTAGTCATGCGACATTAATATAGAACCTTACTAAGAATAATAATGAGAGTGCAAACATACAAAAAATAAAATCGCAAGTTTGATGTTTGGTCTAATCTAAATTATTTCATGCTGTTCCGGTCCAAAAAGCAGCTATGGAACAAGATATCAGCTTTGCTTAAGTAAGCAATTAAATTAACCACAGTGCGGATACCAAGACGTTTCCATCAACGATGGACTAAAATTAAAATAGGTAGGGAGAGTACTTCTTTCCGGGTCGTATTCAGTAGTATAAACGCCTGTTTCCAATTCATAACTAGTTGATTCATATGTCTAAACTACATTACAAGGTTTCTCACATATTATACTGTATCATACGCAATGTATTTGGTGTCAATTTTAATGCGGTCACGGTCATAGAGGCAGAGATTTAATGATACCACAAAAAGGGAAAGGACTATTTTGATGCCATATTGTATCTTCATTGAAGTAATATGACCGATGTAAACTCTTTGGAAGATGTTAATTTCAAGCACGAAAATGTTATAAATCATGAACATAAAATTGTTTAAACTCTTAAATTTCTTTGTTGGCGAAATGAATTGCAACTTACGTAAATTTGATCCTTCACCATAATGGTCACGTCCTTGCTTAAAAAGTCACCAGCATTTATTAGTAGAGTTTTCAAATAGCATCATTCCTTTTAAAACGATCTTCAAGGTTTAAGAATTAATAGTAGTTGTCACTCTCTGTCTTAATTACTCTTATAGCTTGGTTGACTTACTTTTGAAAGTCTTCACTTAATACGAGGCATCCAAAGTTGTGATAAGCAACATCGTTAGAAAGTAACAAATACCTTGGTGCTGGATACCCGTAGAAGAATGGTTTTTGTAAAATACCAGCAGGGATGACTATTTCATTCTTTGTAACTACGTAGAACGCATTTGCCATATGAGGAACACTCACCCACCTTATAATCAAATAAGAACGGAAGTATGTCATACATCAAACATCAAACTGAATTTTAGATTAAAATTTAAGGTTGCTGCTACTATCATCTTACCCAATTTAAAGGTTGCAAAAAGTCTGCTTGAAAACAATGTAGAATAGGCTCTGATTGTGTGCACCAGAGCTATAAACCCAGCTCTTATGACTACAAATGTGATACCTATCCAATTGAGCTAAACAACACAAAAAGAAATGTCCAAAGACTCCTGATCTTCAAAGCAAATTGTCACTTATATTATCTTGTATCTGGTCTATCTGGAACTAGAACAGGCTGTCTCTATGTTGGGTCCTGGATCCGGTATAGAAGGCTAACGACGTAAACATGCATCAACCGACTGTTTACAAGAAGGGTGTCATATATAAAGTATTAGAGTAAGGAGTCACGTGGTAGGAAGAAGGCGATCGGAACTATATGATCGGAGTTACATTGTTCCACAGCGTCTGTTCACGTCTCTATGTCAGGAATGATACTCTGTCACACTGTACCACCTTTCACACTTGCATGCACAAGAAAACATGTCGAGAACGCTGGAGTGAACGAAAGGAAACGAAGACCTGTACAACAAAATATAGTACGTATATAAGTATTTTAAATTTATTTAATTATTTTTTATTTATTTATCTATTTATATATTTCTTTAACAAACGTCTGTGTAAACAAGTGTAAACAAATGCCAACGTACTGATGAGGATCCACAGGATTATCCAACTTTCTAAATGTTCTCATATTTGAGAATTTATCTATACTTATAACGTTTTCAAAGAATGTGTCAGGGGAGATTTCAATCTAAAATAAGGAAGATAAAAATAAATAAATGTCTTATTAACTCCAAATAGAAACCCTTATGCCATAGCAACTGGTACATGAGGTAGTTTGACAGCTCTTGCCTACCTTGCTCATGTACATTCAATCTTCTCATTCTGTGACATATGCAATACCCTAGATTTTGAAATACTCTATGAAAACAAATTGTTTTTACATTCAAGTGGCGTTGTAATACGATTATCGTCTTCTGTTCTCGTAAATGCAGGTTGAGATCTCAATATCGACCACGCAGGCAAATTCTACCGATTTTGCTTTCGACTACTGCTACGAGTTTCACAGGACCAAACAACTCACGCAGTAATTAACTTAAAGCTGACTGGTTCGAGTCACTTTTTGATACTATGAATACATTTGGACTGTTGTCTTGGACATCGTCTTTCACAAGCATCAGTTTAAAGCATTGAAGTATTTTCCCGACTTTATTTCTTTAGCGATCAAAATAATGCTCGGTGAGCTGTGAAAACTGGCACAAATTGACGAAAAACGGTAGAGAAAATTAGAAATTAATGAAAAAAACATGGTTGAAACAACTTGAACTCTGAAGCAAAGTTACTTCTTGTGAAACTTGTGCTTCTCTTTATGCAAAATGTAATGCTAAAACTGGTCAAAAATAGCCATTCTAAGGCATTCAAAGGTGCAAAGTGAAACGTTTGACCTGAAAGTTCTTAGTCATACGCAACATTTTAAGATTACCTCTTTGTATCTAGTTTTGAAAAGAGTTTCATTGTGCAAATACTCAGGATATCCAACTTTTATCACAGCTGCATCTGCCTAAATAAAGGACGAATAACACTCGTTAGAAGACCACTTATCTCATGAAGCAAAGCAACACACCTGAAATGGGAAAAGGAAACTCTCATAACACTGCTTTATCACATAAGAAGTATATTTTAACCACCAGGATAATCGTATTCAAGGGATGATAAGGGCGAGCAAGCGTCTTTTTAAAAGGACCGGGTCAAAACGCTCCGTTATATTCTCGCTGCATTACACGTTTTATCTTGTGTTTAGCAGCATCTATCGGTTTACTTAACAGCAGCATTACGGAAAAACTACCGGTCCATTTTCCACCAAACGTCGTGAAAGTGGACTTTAGGTCTCAAAAGTTTCTGTTTAATTGTCGTATGGTTCCAAGTCACCATCTGAATTCTAAAATCACTAGTGTACTTGGCAATGACCTCCTTCATAAAATCACAACTGTCAAGGAAACCCTCATGGGGATATGTCAGTTACTATGGCTCTTACTGGAACAGTTGCTTGGTAGGAAAGGCACAAATTGCAGTCGTGAGCCTCTAGCTCGAAGCTCCTGTGGTAACAATAACAAATTTTTTCAGTTCATTACGTAAGACCACCCCATCGACTTCTACATGGAGCTAGTGGAGGCTGCAATAAAGGGATGCCTTGTAGGTGTACAGGCAGATTTTAAGCTTAATCACCAACAGATAGAACAAATAATATGAGAGGACTGTTTAGAAAGTACGAAAGGCCTCCGATTTTTGGTCGCGAGACCCAGGTTTGAAGCTTATATGGTCGCAGTGATAACTTTATCTTCATTAGTATACCTCACTTCAAATCTTACTGAGCAAAATCATCACTACTTTCTTTCTTTATGACCACGTTTTATTCATAAAACCAAAACATTTGAGGATATCAGCATAGGGAACACAATAATATAATATTGATCTTTTTAAAGGTCTACGCTCTACTGAGCCATTCCAGTTCTTCACGTACTTGTTTCTCTTGGTTTTATAGTTACGATAAACGTTAGCGTAGTCAAAACATTTTCCTTTAAGAGTGATAATATCGTGAACTATGAAAAAGTATTATCAATTCAAGATCTTGTTTTAAGTAGAATTTGTATTTGACACATTAAGTGCTGAATCTTCCAACAGCATGAACCAAATAATGCAACAACTGGCACATTTCGTTTCTCATCAGAACTATTAGTGGTATTTCAATGGCAAATTTTATTTATAGATGATAACAATATGTGTCTCTTTTGGGTGAAAGCATACTTGTTAGTGAGCGTAGCTGATTCCCAAGCCAGAATGAGGGAATTTATGAGGAAGTGAGCTCTTTACACGAGTGACCTCCCGTTACATTTTCTCGCCAATGGTATTTTGTTTGTGGTGAAGCGGAGTCTTATAAGTAATGGCCTGCAAGATCATCGTCTTATCACTATACTATGGCGGGTCTCATGTGTCTGTTAACCTTGCTAAATGATTGATTTAGTATTCCTCTTAGTTTATAAGCTTCCTCTATTAACTATAAGATTTTTAAGTTCTGTTCCTGCGAGAGTTTGTGATATCTTTTCGTCTTATTCTCATAATTTAAAATGAAGCCTAATTCATCCATGAATCGAGACCTAAGGCACATAGACATCTATCGTTCTTGCTCAACTTACAGGTCATATTTTTTTCTGGCCTCTTTCTCTTTACATCATTCTTAATGTAAGACATGGCTCTTGATATGATAATAGTAGCATTTGTGTTTGTCTGAAAGCTCGCTCACTTTTAGCATCTATCAAGTTATATCACTCAAAAAACACTTTTCGTTTGCCTTCAGTATTTGTGAAAAACATTAAACTATCTGGAGTCGGATATGTCAATACACTTACCTAAATAGTCCAATAGGCAAGGGCAAAGTATATATATATATGTATGTATATCGGGAAACAGATTGAGATAGACACACCTTTTCTTTGACTGATCTAATAGTCTGATTACTAATCCAAGATACAGTTTCTGCGTTATGTTCAAATGATTTTATAATAAGATGCATCATTTCCTCTACTTCTTCTTTATCATCAGTTGTGAACGCATGCCGAATAAATAGTGACCCCACAAGAGGACCAAGAATTTCGTCAGTGTAACGAAAACAGGTCTCTTCTCTTGACTTGTTCGATGTTTTCCCTGTTAGTTTATCACGAAATGTTTTATATGCTTCAGTAAAACTGTCTGATAAGAATGGAACCATGTCTTTGACCATACGCCACATCATGTAGCAGGACAAAACCCTGTCGAAGAAATATAATAAGCAATAATCTAGCTCCAAGAAAACAAGCTTATTAAAACCTCAATTAGAAGACGTATTTACTCGTCCAAAAACAACACGGAAGAGCTGAAGATCTGGACCACGTTATCTTGTTGTGACAAGTTAGAGTCTATCATTTACAAAACAAAAATGATTTGAAGGAGACTGGGACCGAGTTCATATTTAAATCAAAATAGAACCTGAAAAAGTGTTGATCTAATTAACTGTTCAAACTGTTTGTATGCGCTGCTTATATAAAGGGACCTTAATCCACGTCGGATGTCTCACCTTTGATTTCCGTGTGAGTAGCAAACCTAACACTGAGTAGCAAGGCCTTAATAATTTTCTCCACCAAGGAGTTTATGTTTCCATTGGGGTTTGCTTATTGCTTGGATGGTTGGTTGGTTTGTTTGTTGGCAAAATAAGTCAAAATCTTATGGACGGACTTTAACGAATTTTTCAGGATAGGTCAGAAATAGGCTAACTTTAAAGATGACTGAATTTTGGTAGTGATCACGATCACCATCTGGATCCAGGAATGAAATCTTGACAGCACTAGTGAAAGATAAGCCAACGATAAACAAGAAGACATAGAGATCCTCTTATACTGCTATCACTTAGGGATTAACGAGCAACATACCACTCAAAATAGCCCTTCACACCTTCGAAAGCGAGAAGCTATGAATTAAATCAATTTTTTCCACAAGCAAACTCAAGGGTCCTGTGAGCAATAGACTAGGAAATTATCGCGGGAAAAAACGCTTTTAATTGAATAATAATACCGGCTTGGTGGAGCTTTGCGCTCTCAGAGTGCTTCTAGTTTATTCCTGTGGCTAAAAAGAAAATCCCGCAAGCAAAAGAAGGCGAGTTGAGGTCCTCATCATCAGAGCAAAAATGGTATTTGGTAGCAATCAACGTCAATTCACTTTAATAAAGAACTCATTTCCCAATCAATTTCCTAACTCTGTCACGACGTAATGAGACAAAAAGGAATATAATACAAGTAATATGCTACCACACAAATACATGACAAATTCAGACTTTGAGATGAGTGCAGATCTGTGATATAACTAGCCAAACTGGTGACTATTGGCATGGATAGAGGAGAATGGAGTAGGCAGGATAAATTGATTAATATTTTTCTATCATAATGAAATAAACTGATATTCGAAACTGTTGCAGAACTTACTTTTTTGGAGTTTTACGTATCAAGGAAATCAAATCAGCCAAGTAATCATTAGAGAGTACGACAATATGTTCAGTGTCTGTTATTTTTCTCGGTTTCAAAACCTCACGTAGATGTTCAAGCCATGGAAACTAAAAACAGAAAAAACTAGGTTAAAAATGAATCTTAGGGCTCTTATCCATGGTATTTTGCATCTGTCTCCATCAGGGATAGCCTCGCAAAATGTATGAGGATACATTTTGTTGTTTATCAATTTAGGTGTAGAAGCTGCAGCGCCGCTTACATATGAAATGCCTTAGAACATTTTGGCATGTTTGCCTTGACAGCCAAGAATTGTTGAACCCTTCTTTTCCAATAGCAAGAAACATTTGCATTCATTAGAACATCATGATTTCTTGGCACCTTTGAAAATTCTAATAGGTAGCAATTGATAAGCCAGTCGGAAAACGTAGTCAACTAATAAACACACGAACTCCACAGATAATCTTCGGAGAAAGAGACATGGCTTTAACAAATTAACTATTATTCTAACGTTTGAACAATCTTTTCATTGTGCGTTACTTGAAAGTCGCCTTGAAAAATGATTGCCAAAACATGCGATTTTGCCATAGTTCACTAGGTTTTACTAAAAAATTCGGAATGCGCCAAAATGTATAAGGACGAGAATATTCGGGTAATTGGCACAGCTAGATCGCCCTTTCATCTAAGTGTATTGGAGTCTGTCTATATTAAAACAAGAAAACCAGCACCCTGCAGGCAGAAAGAGTTCGTTTTTTCACTTGGACTCTTCCAATAATGCTATGTGTCTTCATTTTCCCATTGGCTTTTTTCTTTCTTGCTTATGATTGGCTAATTTCGATACATGTCTCTTATAAAAAGATCGCCATACATCTATACTTTTCTTTGTGATGATTCATATTCTGAAGAATGTCAGACAAAAAAAGCTTTTAAGTATGTTTTTATCGCAGTGTTGCAAATTTTCTAACGTGTCGTCAAAAGCAATTGACATCTTAAAAGAAATTTTTAGATAAGAAGTTATTACAGAAGTATATGTAGTATTTTAGTACAATGCATCGTAACAAGCGGTTGCCCCAAAGGCGGGCTTAAATTTATTTTCCTCTCCTTTTGTCTACGACTCATTTATGAAACTTTGATAGTAGCTAAACCTTCACTTGATAACAATCAAACTACTAAATTTTACTGCAGCATAAGCACTGCAATGTGTATCATCTTAGCTTACGTCCAAAATGTTACATCTGCAGGATGTGCATTCGATTCCCTGAATATAAACTTAAACAATTCAAAGGAAACGGTCATAATCAACAGACTATTATAGGATCTACGTCATGAGCAAGATAGCATTAGAATTTAAAAACACCAACAAAACACAGGTACACTTTGAGACAATAAAAAGCTTCAAGCGCATCAAAAGAGGTGGCTGGTTTCTTTTCGTTGCAACGAAAAGTCCTGCTCCAGAGAGCAAGCGTACGGTTTAGTTTAATAAACTTTTCCCATACAGATCTGACTTTTGATTCCCCCGAAGACAACAGCAAGAGTCAACAAAAGTCAAGTTCGAAACTTGAAATTTGCATGCCGTTTTTCGTGAGGCGATACAATTTTTTCTTATTTTTACCATAAACAGTCCTAATGTCTCACCGGGTGTTCTACCAATATACTTCCTCAAACACATATTTTTGTCTTCGCCAAGGAGGTAATGTTTTCATTAAGGTTGTTTGTTTACGTGTTTATTTGTTTGTTAGTTGGCTGGTTAGTTAGTTGGTTGGTTGGTTAAGTTGAAAAATGTTTCAAAAAGATGTTGTCGTATCATTCTGAAATTTGTACGGTATGCTGTAGCCGAACTGGCTCCAGCGACTCTTGGTGATGATTCGGATCAAACCCTTGCTTCTGGATCACTTTGAAACTTTGGGTAATGATATTTTCGTAAAACTACAACTAGTAAAGAAATCCCTGCTGAAATAACCCAGTTACTTTGGTCCACTTTGCAGGATTGTGGTCTAAGCATTGTAGTTATTGATGTCATACGTTCATAGCCCGTGAGCAAAGATCTTTGTTTCGTCAACATTTTATGATTGACTTTTACTGAGTATAATGCACATTGGCTCTTTGCAAACATATAGTTGATTATGGATGACGTTACCTCGGGAATAGCTTGTAGAAGTCTTTGCAATGTAGTCCGTGCGTAACGTTTTGCAGGTTTTGGCACGCATATCTGGAAGGAGAAAAAGATGCAACTTAATAAAGCTCCTTAAAAGTTGTTTCAAAGTTAAAACAGATGCACTCACAATCGTATTGCTAGTTTTCCTAATACTTTCTTCAGTTTAATACCTAGAGAATGAAAGGACTCATTTGCCAAGGTAATGTAGAAGGATTACGAATAAGGAACATGCTAAAAGAATATTAATCTTTTTTCACAGTTGATTTCTAATCAATTTTTCTTCAGTGTTATGTCAAATAAAAGACAACGAATACCTTTGATAGTTTCGTTTCAAAGTTAATTGCTTCTCTCATCCCATCGGTAATATGCTTGTTTAACTTAACTCCCTCAGCTAATGCAGCAACTGAGCTTGAGTAATTATGTAATGTATCAAGTGCCTACAAAGAGAAAAGAATTTACTTATTAACCAGATAAGGATATATGAACGTTTGGCAGAATGATGAGAATTACCAGGAACATTATCATATCGCCTTGCTTATTTATTTGGCCTTGATGTATTCAGTAAAGACGCTAATAATATGGCCAGTAGCTTCAATAGCTTCAGTGAGTAGTATTGGAGACTAAAGAGATGCACTTCTCCGCGTAGAGAACGAAAATGATTGTCTAAATTACGTAAAATACGGAATGACATTGTTGTTTCCAAAAGAATTTTAAATAAAATTAGTTTTCTTTGCCTTGAATTTGTACAGATCCAAGGTAAATATGTACTTCCATGGTTTTTGGTTGCCTGATTCTGCACAAATGGACAAAATAAACGTTTGATGTTTTCATTCTATTCATCACGGACAGTACTGTAACATGTAGTACAGGTAACACTTGGCATTTGTCTGTAATGCAGCGTTATTTTCTTACCGGTCTGTTAATGAAGTATGCAATCTGTGGTAAGCTTAGTTTGGCTTGATCAATCTAAACGATGTAAAAGAAAAATACAAAAATGATCGGTTCCTACAGAGACAAAGGAAAATAAATCAATTACCATCAACATTAACATTAACGGAGTTACTCTTAAATTCCATAATTTCCTTCCTCAATTTTAGGCATAAAAATCACGTTGAAATACCCATTATTTGATAATTTGATTTGTTTTCAGATTTGTGCTTGATCCTGCACAGGAGAAGTTTGAAATTAATATTGTTGTATAGCTTATCAGACTGGTTGTCCCTTTGTAGTTCACACTCACGTCCTCATAAATTTATAAATAAAGCTATGAAAAGTAATTTGCAGAGATCGGAAGGAACACGACCGGTACAGCATATACAAAGTTTGCAATTCTATCATCCAATTTTTAGATAGAGCTATGAAAAGTAATTTGCAGAGATCGGAAGGAACACGACCGGTACAGCATATACAAAGTTTGCAATTCTATCATC
>JANTCA010059067.1:0-38619 GCA_024741275.1 Chironex yamaguchii
ACCAGCACCTTTTTGATAAGGTCTACGTTAATCAAGGGCGTTTTCACCGTATTCTTTTTTACTTTTCTTGCTTTTAAGCTTTTCTTTGCTTTCGAGGTTGTTACACCCTTCCTCATCATGACTGATTTTGTCATCTTGTTGGATATAGCCATTGGAATAAATCTGATGAATCGCTTTGATGTTCCTTTCTTGTTGTTGTTTCCTGTGTTCGCAAGTGTGTGCAAAGTATGTCGAGGAGCGATTGGATAAATAGCCATTGGTGACGTCAAATTGCCTCTTTGCGCATCGTCTTGGAAACAAGACTGCTAGTTTCTTTGGCAATTCCAATTACTGTTTTCCAGTCTCCAGTAACAATCACTGTGCGCGATATGTCAGTTATAATGGCGGCGAGCAAGAGACTGTCATATTGGTATTTAGTATTATGACTATTCATCGAAAAGACCCAAAGGGACATGACGAATGAAGAAATCAATGTTACTTGGTCGTTGCGTTTATCTTAGTCTGTTTGGTCGACACTATGCTTTTGCTAAGTACGAAAATTGTAATGGTCATTTCGATTCTCCGTTATTTACTGTCTAATAATTTTCCAACCTAGAAACTTCAGCTTCAATATATGATCTGATACCTTGATAACTTAACTCTACTCATAATAATGTAGTGCGTTGAGACTTGGACATAACTAATAAAATTATTTGCTGTAACTGTACCATTCTTTGGAGGACGACGGGAGCCATCGCCGAATTTCCGATGTGCAAGGCCTAGTCATGCAACAAAACGAGAAGCAGGTAGTATGAACTAATACAGAAAACACCAATGAAAGTAGAGACAAAAGACAATTATAACAGTGAGAATAGATGGAAAGAAGAACTGTTTAAAAACAGACAGCAAGAACTGTTGTAGATAAGCCGTTTCTCGGTGGTCAGTCTATGGCGGTGGTCTTAGTGTTATCCCTTATCTTGACTCACAATAGTGTAATTCCGAAAGGCTAGTATACAAAAAAACTGTGTGGAAAGGCACAGTCGTAAGGAAGCAAAGCCCACAATTTATTATTATTTATTATAACTAAGCTATTCTGAATGTAAACATAGGTTATGAGGTTATGTCATGACATTAAGGATTTGAATTAACATTTCAACTGAAATCTCAACCGCGCATGTGCCATATGCAGAAACCACATTTTGTTTACATTGTCATTGATGCATAAAATTTTGCAAGTGGAGCTATATTTGCTACATACTGTCCTGTCTTTATAGAAAACGTACAGCTTTAATTTCAAATTAATTCATTGAGCCCCAGCCAGTGCAAGCAAATAGTAATCGAGGTCATAATCCTTAAAGTTTAGATGTTAGGTGTTCTCTTCTAAACAGTCATAATTTGTTTAAATTGCATGTTTACTGGTCTAGTAAGTTGTTGCTGTTGCTGCTGCTTGTAGACAACATCAAGAAAAGGAAAGAAAGCTCCAGTATTATGGCCACCAAGCGAGAAAAAGGAACATCTTAGCGAATGTTGTTATTGAAGGGAAGATCAAAGGAGTACGAAGGCCCCAGAGATAATGGCTGGATGATCTAAAGGAATGGTCGGGGCTAACACATGTACAGATGAAAACAGCGGCCATGAAAAGAGAACACTGGAGGAGCAGCATTGGCCAATGAGTGCACCCGCGCCCAAATGGCTAAGGATAAACAATATCAACAAGTTGTCACAGGTTACAACTAGGAATTGGTCAGTCAGTATTTGACATTTGGTAACTGGCTTTTCATCTGATGCATAAGGGTATTAATCACACGACATCTTGATAGCAAGGAAACTGAGAATATACAGTGGAGCATTTAGATTTCTGGAGTTAAGCTTTTAAATTGGGATACGAAGGTATAGTTGGGGAGGAAAAGAGAGTTGCTGCAGATGATCAAGAAACAGCAGCTGCCATTTCTTGGTCATGTCATCAGAAGACACGGTCTGGAACTACAGATACTGGCTGGAATGATCCAAAGAAAAGGGCAAGATGCAGACAGTGACGGAAACAGATGGATGTCATGAAGGAGTGGGTGGTACTTGAAGACGGGAACAAGGTGTTACGAGGCTGCCGGAGTCGGCAGAGATGGAAGTCCGTGATAGCCCATGCCATTCGGTCTGGCACCTAGAGAGAGAGAGAGAGAGAGAGAGAGAGAGTTGGGGAGTAATTTGTTACCTTCATTTGTCATGCTCCTGTTCAGACGGTGAGGAATCCATTTCACGTCGTATTCATGAATCAATCCGATGTGAATTTTCAAGTTTCTTTTCGGTTCACAGGAGCACGCTCCGTTTCGGATGTTATGGCAATTAAATTGCTAGGAATCTTTTATTCTCTGCAAGGACAGTATAGTATAAAATAGTATAGTATAACATATTCTAGCATAATATAATACATAAACGGCAGATAGATCGTTACAAAGTCAAACGCAGAGATGCTTTCTGAACTTTGGTCAAAAAGAATTATCAATTCTTGCATCGACAGTATGTCATATGCCAGTATGCTGTACCCAAGAGAATCTCCTAGGACAGAAGTTTCATTGTATTTGAAGACAGTTTTTTTTATTTGTCGACACAGTAAGCAACATTCATGGGCATTTGATTAATTTAAAACCCTACATTGTGTCTTTAATCTAAACTAATTAATCACAAAACTGAGCTCAGGATAGAAGGTAATGAAAAGGAAACCACTGCGTATTTATTTGTATGAGTACTAATCTGATTACTGTGTAGTAACATGTGATTATCATTGTTGTTGTATGTCAACTAATGACCAAACTAGATTGTCTGTAAACATGTGTAATGCGAGCACATTGCCTATTTGATGTGGCTAATAAAGTAACAATTATGTCCATTTTAATTAACTTTTGGTGGCCATTAATCATTCGTTTGGATAATAAGTTGATACTAACGACTGTGCAGGTCATTGCTATTTATATAGCAGCACCACTGTTTTGTTGATATCTGATTTGTAGTCAAAAATAGAAATTGCATGTTTTGCATATTTTATTTCCATAGACGCCATAAAATTCTTTTGGTTCAACTCGGCAAAATTTGACTGATTTATCAGGTAGAGTCTAGTGTTTAATAGGAAGAAGCTGCCTCACTTTGGATGTATATATTGCGTTATGTTCGAGAAAACTGTTAGCTATAGGACAGATATGCATTATTTGTTGGCATAAAAAGGTGGGCATGTCGTGAGCAGTTTCGTTTTCTTTAGTACGTTGGAGAAGATCTCAAATGGTAACGCAACGTAGCTGTACTCAATCCGTGATCAGTGCATCATGTCATGAATAACAAAGAGCAACAAATCTTTTCCCTCTTCTTACAGAAATCCTTTAGAGCTGTCTCCAATTTCTTTAGCAAGGCAAAGCTTATACCGTTTCAATGACTAATTTTTCTGTTGTCTAGGTGATAAAACGTGATTGTTTTCCCTTCTTAAATAAGTGAGCAGTCACAAGTGGGTAGACTTTTTTTCGATGAAGCTGATGCGTTGGTTTCGTGTTTGAGTAATCAATTATAAACTGTCAAGTTGCCAAGCCCTCTACTAAAAGTGCTAAATGAGAAGGCCAGGTTCTTGCATGACGTAAAGTAATACGTTGATGTGGTCCTCTTTTTACGTTCACCATGTACGATACTGAACACGAAGTCAATCGTCAAAAGTTCAGGACGTAAGTCATTAATCTGTTATGCAACTTAGTCTCTTTGGTCATGTTTTTTGTAGTCATTAAAGTTATCACCCTCTCCTTTGTTTTGTAAACGAGGCTGAAGTAGAGCCGGCAAATAATATTTTGAAAATGGAGAGCACCTGGTAGAAATTTTTATAGATGTATATTTGTTATGAAATGTAAGATTTGTATCTCTGATGTCCGTTTGGAATAGAAGATAAGCCATAAGAAAGTTCGATGGCATAACCAAGAAAACCTGTTGGTCGAAAGTTGGGGGAACAGATCATTTTGCTTCTTCAGGACAGTGTAGTTACTAAACTTATATTTTATAAGTAATACACCACATCCTTTGACATTTCAATGTTGTATATTTCTTCACATCAATTCTTAAAGGCTCCTTTACTTTTTGGCAATGAAGGCAGAAATTGTATACTTTTCCAATTAGTGATTTTTCAATTTGTTACTTTCCTCTTCGCCTTGCTCCACTCCTCCATCGAAGAGTAAACAATGACGTGCTGATTGTTGAGTCTATATCATGGCAAGATGACCGCCATTCAGTCGTGACGCACAGTTTCTCTCTATTTCCCTGGTAAGGTGCTTTATATTTTCAATGTACACTCGGATCACTAAAAGTAGATCATTATCTTATATCAAAATACAGAGCACCACGAGAAACAAAGGAAAGACATAGACTCTGATCCATGCAATACCTTCATTGATCTTACCCACAAAAATCATACAATGTTCTCACACCCTAAACCTGAATTGGTTTAGTATCCTTTCGAATTTCACCGTCACGTTACAAGGATATTCTTTATCGTGGTCATTGACAACCTCACTCCTAGTTAATCCTCCGATTGTCCATCATTCACTAGTGACACGCCTCCTTCCGTCAGTAGGCATTGCCTCCTTTTATACAACTCATAGGGGGCCATCCATGGCTACATGGCTAAACATTTTGAGACTGATTGGTATGATTCATTTTTTGAGAGTTTACTCCTATCCTTTCTGTCACCCTGTAGCTCCGGAAATCAACGAGGATAGTACTGCCTTCATCCCTCTCATGTGTCGATCCACTAGTAGAAAAGGTTCAAGCTTCATTCTGTAAACACACTAACTCTTGAATTGGGTCCCTGCCGTTAGGTTTTGAATACAAACGTCGTGTAACTGAGAACTTGAATTCTTTTAATAGCTTTGTGCGAGAAGCATAACTTAGACGGATTAAGCTAAAATCCAACTAATAATTTTCTATTTATATGAAGAAAATTCCACTGAGATGTTAGAATCAACTTAGACAAGAATATCGAGAATAATCATGAAATCATAGCGCACTAAATTCTGCTTTTTTAGATGACCGTATTTGCTATCATTAGTTTTGTTTATGTTTAAGCGAATTGTTCTAATATGTTAACTAATTCATCATTCACATAAATGCTTAAGAGAGACAAAGCCCTTTTTAAAGTGGTAGAGTAGTTGCTTTTTCCACATGGGATCCTCCTTCGTTTTAATTTGGATTGGAAGTTGACCATATTCAAGGACGTTCAATATGTTAATGCGGACAGCCTTGTTGTATACCAAGGTTATACTTTTTTGGAACTGATTAAGTTCAACACTTCTTTTTAGCATTGACAACGTTGCTAAAAGTGACCACTTTCAAACTTTCCTGTTTATTTTTTGTGACTGCACTGAATTCTCGTTGGTTTAACTGAAAACCTACCCCTAACCTGACTTTAGTATCAAATTTTCCTGCAAACCACAACTACATCGCAGAAATTTGGATACTATACATTTAATTGATTCATAACGTGGTGTTGTAGAGAGATTTGGGTAACCCGTGACGACAACACCGACAACCTAACTTGCTAGTGATACCATAAACCTAACATTTGTCTTATATTGAGATATTCGCATAAAAATCTCCTCTGTACAGTGTGATTGCGAGTTCTCTTGTGAATTTTAATACTTCTTTACAATTGTTACGAACAAGAAATCGATTGGAAACACAGAGTTTTAAATTTGGAACAAACAATTGGCGGTCGAATCAATAATTTAACTCTGAAACAATGGTAGGATTGCAAGGCGATGGTACAATTCATACAAGGCGACCGTACAATTACAACCTTGATACGCCATAATCACAGCCTTTACTTTTTCCTTGCAGACTATAAATTTGATTTTCTGCCATGGTAAAATAGGGTACACCTGGTGATAGTGCGTAACCAAGTAAATAAGATTCATAAAAGCAAGTCACACTTTACAAATCCATTATTGTAAATTTTCTAGTCCATTAATCTACAGAGTAAAAATATTTAACTGAAAGATCACTTGGTTATTGATAATCGGCACGAGGAAGAGTCTATAATAATGAAGCGTTTTGGGTCACTTTGAGCATTTACACATTAACCGAATGACAAGAAATTACAACGCAGACCTTTTTCTGTGAGCCTCGTCTTCGTTTCTTTGGTCTTCTGACACCAAATTAACCAATGACTCTCCCTCCTGCTAAATGACCTATTTACACTTGCATTCAACACATACAAATTTTAATATTTTAAATAACTTGTGCATTCGAAGGATCGCATTTGGTGTAACAAGGTGCAAATTTACAAAAGGGACAACATGAGACCAAGGATAGAAATGACAAAAAGATAGGTACTTCTTATTAGAACACAATAAATAATATGGTTTAATAGTACTCAAGACATGACAATCTGCTTGTCCTTGTACATAGGTAAAAAACTATCAAAATCTTGCAGTTTGTTGCTGCAGTGTTTATTTTTATTTATATTACTTCTTAAAAGCAACGCTATTGTCCTCAAGCGAACTGTATGCCTACCAGTGAGCTAGATATAGATGGATGTATGCCCACCAGTGCGCTAGGTATAGATGGATGTATGCCCGCCAGTGAGCTAGATATAGATGGATGTATGCCCACCAGTGCGCTAGATATAGATGGATGTATGCCCACCAGTGAGCTAGATATAGATGGATGTATGCCCACCAGTGAGCTAGATATAGATGGATGTATGCCCACTAGTGAACTAGATATAGATGGATGTATGCCCACCAGTGAGCTAGATATAGATGGATGTATGCCCGCCAGTGCGCTAGATATAGATAGATGTATGCCCACCAGTGAGCTAGATATAGATAGATGACGTGTTCATTTGTGTGTGTTCAAGGGATAGTATGGAAAATTATACAGGAAGCATTAACAGTTTTGGGACTTGTTATCCATGTACAAGAACATGTGACGAATTATCTAACTACACGAATTCTGGACCGAGTACCGTATCCCTAAGGTTGTATCGCATGCAAACAAGGGTAACATTGAGAAAGGGATGGGATTTCAAGGGTTTTGTTCAAGGGAATTTCCGTGATCAATCCTCAAGTTATAGTATCAAAGTAAGGGGTGTTCGGGCACCGATATGCCACCCATGTACATACCACTGCAATTACAAGTTAACAATTAATCAAGGGTTCGTATTTCGTTAAATCTAGGTATAAGTTAACATGAAAACCCACGATTTATCGTTTTAGAACCACATATTACCTGCCCTTTAACACTACCTCCCAGTCACCTGTTAGTACAACATTGGTGCTAGGATTGATGAATGTAATTAAAGGAAACTGAACGAGAGAACCATATACGCAAATTGGGTGCTTGACATAACAATATCCTTTTCTAGCGTCTGCGAGCACGGTCATGTCCCGGCAGTTCCTATTTTGAATGCAATGCACAAGTAGGAATAAATACATAGGTTAACCTTTATATGACGCGGCCTATCATAACTAGGCCTTATATTGTACATTATTCTTAGAAATATCCTCTTGTATCTACACTTAAATATTTCCGTTTGACAATTAGGGTACGTCCCTGTTCATAACTTTTCACTTAGCCCGACCACTGGATCAGTAGAGTGCGGTTTAAGAACTACTTCAGGCTCTTGTCCCGAGCTTTCAAGCAAAAGACAGCGACAGGAGGTCAATCCCCAAGGTAATCAGAAGGCACCAGCCTATGAATCACAGAGGGAGTACTGTTGTTCTACTACCTATCCGCATGGTAGCAGCAGTGTCCTGAATCCAAGGCCTGCAGGTCATTGCCGTTCTATGTACGTATCCAGCAACTTTTGCAATCATAATATAACCATAAAATACCTGTTTACTTGCATGTATAGACAGTTTTTATTTGACTGCATGTTTGACATTTCACTTTGCAACACCAAACAAATTTGCAATTGCAAGACTTTGATATCGTCACAGTCTTGGCATTGTACCCTCGTTGACAACACAGTAGCTGGCAACCATCTTGGCGATATGACGTCACATTACATTCTCGTCCCGAGGTTCCAACTGAACCCATTGTTCTGTCCACCTTACAGAAGTTTGGTGAGGGTTCATAGAAAACAAGATCCTTTGACGTTGGTCTCACATATTTCTTGTATTTCGGTTTCAGTCGCTTATATTTTGTTCTTCCATCACGTGTTGTTTTGTACCAGATCAGCATTTCATGTGCACTGTCATACTTGGTCCGCAAAAGCTCTCCAACCTGCAAGCAAGAAAATGTCGATATTCATTTCTCTTTCAAAGGAACACTTACACTTCTAAAGAAAATGGTCCATTTAATTCGCACAGAAATGAATACACTTGGTAAGAATAGTTTACAAGCCACAAAAAATGCTTCAGAGCTTAGAATGCAGCCCAGTGCTGCATACACTAGGATACGCGATTGGATGAAATAGTACATTTAGTCTTTCAAGCATAAACATGTTTTTACCAACACTTTATCAATCTTCCGAGAAAATGCATGCTTTTAGTCCGAGGAAAGGGATAAGAAAAATTCTAGCATTGTTTTATCATCCAAAGTCTACTCGTAATCCATATACACAATGTGAATATTTCTTCCGTCGAAACAACTCTAGTAGTCCTTAGCACCCATGCCTCTGTAGTATTCATTGATTCAGAAGCAAACGAATAATTTCATCCCATGGACGAATGATGAAGTGTCATTTGTTGTGTCTATCAACAACTACATGTTAAACATCAGTGCAATTGTAGTGCCATAATAGGTAACAAAGATTCTCACGTACCTTAGAAAATTTTGGCAAATTGATCCAACAGGTTTTGATGTTGCATGAGCCAGATAAACCGTGACATTTGCATTTGCGCCAAAGCTGATCAAGGATAGCCTGCAAGAACAAAAAAATGCTCATCGTCAATACCTTAGAAACAAAAGCGAGCTGGTTCTCTCAACTCAATGTCAATACAAATATCTAACTCATGAGAAATTAAAACACCAAAGATGGTGTCTGTAGTGATTTGCAGACGTAACCAGCAATGTCCGCCTTCCAAGTTAGAGTTTACTGGACAGTACTTTTGTCAATATAATAAATGGAAGGATTATGATTCGAGTTTAAGGACAGGAAGAAATGATTAAACGAATAATAAAGACATAAGCTTGTGATCCGGTTCACTCTCTGGATGCAGGATTAATTGGGTTAAGGGGTAAGTGTAAACATGTCAACAAAATGTAGTCACATTGACTTTCAATAAATTAGAAAATGACTTCAAAAACTTTGCTAAAAGTGGGTTTCATAAACTGAATACATTCCGACTATGGTATCTAAAACGGTTATATTTACAGCAAAGCTTCCTAAGACTGCTAGCGTGTGATATTGTTATTGGTGTTGGATTTCTCTTCCCGAGGGCTCTCTATTTGAAACTTTAATTCTGTCAGTAGCAGGAAATATTCACTTGTCTTCCCACACTGAACATTGGAGATAGCAGTCGTATAAATTGAAAGTTAAGCTGGGATAACTATATGAAGTATAACCCTACACATAAACTTGTTACCTAGTCGATTACAAACTAATCCTTACCTCTCTTCCAGCTCTGTTATTGTGCCGATTCATATCTCTACGTGCTGTTTTCTTATTGCCATCTGCTGCGTCTACAAATCTCTCCGAAAATTGAAGTCCGAATCGAATGTCTCTACTACATCCACCCCATTTCCATTCATCAGATGGCTGGGCTTTTGGCGAATTGTCACATGAACAGTGCTCTGAACTTCCCTGAGCGCAGGCTTCTGTTACAGCATAAGCAACGCCAGCCGCAGTTATAGCATGAATGAAGCCCGATTCACGAGTGCCTGGAAGAAGAAATATCATCAAAAAAGTTAACAAATTCGCCCGGGGTAAGATACTTCGACGTTTATCATCAAATATCCCACTGGGCCTACATCAAGTCACTCACTCGCTAATTGCTTATTTTATTGTGGTGAAAGAGGGAGAAGGATTTACGTAATTACGTACTTTCCTCAAATTGTTATATAACATTTGTTGGTGATATTTTTGAGGCTGTCGAGGTCCTTGAAAAATGTTTCTCTTTCAATAATATCTTTACAGATGACTTTACTACCAGTGAAATAGCAGCTATTTACCTTTATGTTAGGAATAACATTTATTAACTAGTACCTATGTATTTGTCTCATTCATTACGCTAATATGTTAAATTATAGCCTGGCAAGGTATGGGTGGAACTGAGAACAACGTATATTTCTAATTACTCCTTTATGATATCTTTACATATGTGGTTTTTCCCTTAACCTAGAACTGCAAGGCAAGGGCTGTAAACTCGTTAATTGACTGCCCTATGCATGGAAGCAACACCGACACTTCTGAATGTAAGCATTATCTTTTTGTTGTACCCAGTTCGTGTCAGTTTGTTCACTTCCTGCTTAGACTTCTAAGACCTTTGTCCTCCCTCTGTAAATAGCTTCAGAACATGTATTTCTCCATGAAAAACAAATTCAGCACAGAAATTATAGTTATAAAAGACCACAAAAAATAAAGGGTAACCTGCCTCAGCGAACCAAAAACATAATATTTTGGCAAGTGTAATGACAGACAAGTCGTGCTGTTAAGAATTCTGCATAAGATCGACTCTCATATCGGAACATAACAAGTTAGCAAGATTAAATATGCATCACTTGTTTTAAGATAAAGGAGCTTACTTGGTGATTTCTCTATATCTTGATACTTCCTAACGAGATCTCTATAGCAAAGGATACTTTGAACACACTCAGTGGCTATCCTGTAATTGACTTATTTATAATAGCAGTTTCAACACAGTTTTCTTGATCATAATATTAATTTACAGTTTAAGTAATATAAGTTAAATCTCAGCCAGAAGTTTTCGAAGCACGTAACTGATCACTGAGTTTATTACAACTTATACTTATGTACAAATGCTTCCATCTAGAAGCGTTTTAGTCGAAAGATAACTTTGCAAGCCACATGGATCAGCCTTTGCTAGATTTAAAGCAAAATGTATTTGTAAAGACGGATGTGTGCCGCAAGAATCCTTAAATATTTTATATTAAAATTGGCTAATTTATGTTAAATAAACAACTAATCGCGACAGAATTTGGACGTGGGCGACTTTCAATTAAGGAAAAACAAATGTTGTCAGAAAACCTTTAACACAACACCCTTTTACTATTATTAAGTGCCTTCTCAAGTTCCTTTCCTATACCTATTTTTAAACTCGAACATAAGGTCTTTCTGCTATCATGTTAGAAACTGCAAGTAGACTGCAGAGTTAAGTAAATTTAACTTATTGTCTTATTGCTTAACGGGCCAGAAGCAGGATTTATTTAACTGAGTTAGACGAAACACGGTTTCCTTCCCACAGAAATTTAATTAAGGAAGATGGTGATAAATAGTCGAGATGGTTATTAATACCGTCACATTTGCTCTATTGATTGGGTAAACAATAAACGACAGTGAGAATAAAAATAACTAACTGCTGCTCTGATAAGAGAATGACTTTAAATTTAACTTAAAATGCTGATTTGGGAGATGCAAGGAGTTGGAGAAAATTTCTCTACCAACCAATGTCCCAAGCTACTGAATTTGACATTGACACGACACTCATGACTTAGATCCCGCCCATTCTGAAGGGTTCACAGGATATTTAAATTAAAAATAAAGTATATTTATTCACTCATATTATCATTTAGTGAGCAACATTTTAAAATAGATTATTTATTTAATTTTCTGCTGGAGTCACCTGCTTGAATTTCAGATTTTTCAGAGGTAAGGAATCTGGGCCTGCCACTGTGCTTTTGTCAAAGTAGAGCTCACTTTTAATTTGAACTTTTAATTTGATGTATTATGCCCTCCAAATTCTCGAAGGTAACCATTTTCATGTGGATCAGCGAAATAGGAGAGACAGTTAATTTGTCGTGACTTAAACAGACAGTTTTGTAGTATTCAACTACTTACTCCTTTCAATGTCAGTTGGACAAATTAGTTTACGATCGTGTTCGCTTAAGTGACATCATTTAATGACATGAAAGCAGGGATTCGCCTAAGAACATTATACTTAAGCTTGTATAATCGCCTCGGTCTGTTTCCCCATGCTTACTCAAAAGCAGAGAGATGCGAGATAAATACACTCAAGACCGGTTTGGCGATAAGCTTAGAATTCAACCCCTTAAGCCTCTTTTCTACTTCTTAAGTTTAAAACTTTCAACACTACAAATCCCTTAATTGTTCCTTGATGTGCAATCTAAAAAATAAATCATAATGAGGCTGGTAAAATAGCGTGTAATTTAGTTGTTAGCTTTTCGTTCCTAAGCTCTGAGTCTTCTGAACACAGCATACAAGACAGCAGTCCACACCATCTAAGACACGGATAAGATCCGTGAGGGGTTAAGGCAAGCTTTTCTTGTCACTTGCAATCCAACGTATAAACTTTTGCACCAAATATCTTGTAAGAGGTCTATAGACTCGCACACAGCTCACGGAAAATAAGACTAATCACTTTTGTCAAGACGTGCATGAAATTTAACAGGAACAATTTTTGTAGCTTGTTTACGTCACAGTCACTTTATCCCAGTCCTCTACTTCAACGTTGTTCTTTGTTACGCGAAAGAAGCTCAAGTGATTAAGTTTAGAACTGCCAAAGCTTGACTAGTTCAGCCATTTTATCTACTAAGTCCCTTCTGCTCCTATTCAGTCTCACGCAGAGCAATTAATTCTTTCCATTAAATTAGTCATTGATGCTCTACGCTCCTTTGTTCGGATTCAAAACCGATAAGCCTTTTTACCAAAGCTTCACAAACTTATCTTAAATTTCACAGTTTAATATGAAGTCGGTCCTATTTATGCCGTAAACGTTGTGTTGAACTTAGCTTTCTTTAAAATGTGCATGTCACACCGAATGTTAATTTCTCATTTACAAACTAGACATATTTTCCGGTGTTTACAAGTGAGACAGACTCGCGGAGAGGAAAATTGAACATTGGATAGAAGTAAGCACATAGAGGAAGCCAACAAAGAGAGACACAGGCTGACTTAACGTGAAAGGGAAGCAACAAATGAACTTGATGTCAGCTTCCGCTTTCCTCGACCTTATGAACGAACGTCTAAAAATCTTTTTAGTGAGTACAGGCTGAAGTCCTCAGCTGGAATCCTCTGTCGTAGTGTAGCGGGAGGTAACGATGTAATAAAAATCGCAGAGAAGGGACGAATTGGCTTGACTACAGATTAAGCGATTTAATATTCTTGTTAGGGAAGGTCCTTTGAAAATCGACATGACCATTATCAATTGCTGGAGCATTTCATATAAGTCATCGTAGCTTACAATGGTGGCCAATCTTCCAATTCTTAGGCTATATCTGCACAGTATAGTGGAGGAGATGGGAAATTGAAAGGACCATCAATATCATGACGTGTGGGGGGGCTGGGAATTATTTCTTCGTGATAAACATTGATACAATAGACATAAGCACATATAGTTTATTCTCCCCACACCCCCAAACACCCCCAAACCCATCCTGGTTTTTGGTTAAAGGAGGACCAAATAAGGAAGAGCGTTAAGGCATAAATTAGAGCAACGACTGTAGCATAATATGAATGGAGCATGCTTTAAGTGGAATCCTCGCCATAGGAACAACTGGTGGTTAAATCCTCTCCTATGAATTTCCCAAATTATGTTCAAAATGACCAGTCTTATCTGCTACATAGGTTTAAAGAACAAACTTGTCACTGAGGACATGGTGGGAGTAAGTTCGAAAATTAAGCGCACGTCAGTGGGCACATGATGGCTTCAGTACTTAGGATGTTTTAGTTTTTCTGAGTTGCTCCTTTTCCCTTACGAAGACTTAGATTATTACTTTGGTACGAATAAACACAAACATCGTTGTATCAACTAGGAGGCAGCGTCCGCAAAGGCAGTTAACCGGCCTCAGGCTGGAATCCGTATGAACGTGGAATGCACTATATCCGAGAGTTCATCCCTAAATCTCATGTTCAAAAGCTAAACAGGTTAAGCAACATAGCTTAGTTTATCACATCTAAACAAGGATAGTCAGCTATTCGTATGAATCATTACTACCAAATCTTGGAACTGTCGCACGAATTAGCAGTCTAACCACTTCACACCAGGGAAGAATTACACGCTAAGAAGAAACTTTGCTCAAGTAATCCTAAGCAACAATGCTCATGAAGTGATGACAATATGGTACTGTATTGAATTGAAAGGAGTAACCAGTTTGATATGGTAGGAAAAAGGAATGAGGTAGCCCATTAAGTAAACAAGATAGATGTCCATTGCAGAAATGAATGAATATTTAGTGATCTTGAAGAGTAAAATGCTTTGCAGCAATTTTATTAACTGATACTAGTGTCATATAGATCAGAGGCATTGACATTGTAACAGGGCAGTTTAATAGTACTGTTACAACATGAAACAAATCTTTAAATCCTACTCAACAGAAAAGCGTGTTTTTGCTGGTGGCATATGCAATTGACAAAGTACTGTTTTACAGCATTGGGAACACACCATATACCAGGAAATATAAACTTTACTCGAAAAGCATTTTTGAATCGTTTGAGATAACACGAGACTACCTTGACAGGGCTTCGCTGTTCGAAAATTCAATGATACCCATTGTTTGTAGCAGGGGTAGTCATGACGTAGTAGAGAATACCACCCGACCTTCAATCCAGCGTCCATGACTCCAGTCTTAACGCCTTCTCTATTAAGGCATTCAGCCAACAGGAGTGGTCAAAACATTTTCAGTTTAACCAAAGCCATAGGCAAGATAGTGAAACCGGCTTCTCAACAACTAAATAAACACATCATCTACGTACATTTTACATTTTTTCATCTGGCGTTTTAAGGGAAATCAACTGTTCATATATATGACATCACATATGATATCATATATGACATGTACTGCAAAGGACTAATCATATGCTTTTTGAATTAAATGGACTTCGTCCAAACTTACACCAAATGTTGCTTCAAAGGTTGCAAGTGTACGCATACTGTGAATTTAAAGGAAGTTTAGTTTCGCATTTTATATATGTTTCGGCCACTTTGAAGGATACTATAGTCGAATTGCATCGATTTAAGAGAGTTGTCAGCTTCAACTTTCTTTAAGTAGAGTGTACAACAACTGTTTATCATTTTGACCTAAAAGACCAAATTTTAGCTCTTCTTATTTCATGGAAACATCAAAGGCGTCTATTGTCTGAAAATATTGTAACGCCATCAGTCGGACTATGAACATGATCTCGAAATTATAAATCTGAGTCTCAAGATGCTGATTTGCTAACTAATTTATCGACATTGTTTTTTTTTCGTTTGATGTAAATGAGCTTTTATGTAGCCATGTTTGTTTTCACATGGGAGGGCATTTCAAGACTACGATTATTTGCACTCTCAGCAGAGCAACACTTATGAAACAATCATTTAGGTTTGGCCTGCTCTCACTGGTCTAATTTTCACACTGAATCAACTACTGTTGCTACGACCAAACATTGTCAACATAGAATATGGAAAAAATTCCGCATTTCCATGAATTTTAGCATAGTCTTACATCTTTGATTTGTAAAAAGTGCAAGTGTGGAAAATGAGCCGATAGACATTATAGTAAATGCTAAAACTTGATCTTATGACCAAGGCCTTGTAGACTGAAAATTTGCAATTGGATCACCCTAATCTCTAAATAGTGGCAAAGTTATATACCTTGAATGTCATACGTTTTGCAGAAGCTCCAGGGCAGAACATGCCTTACTTTTAACTCTTTAGCTCTTAGCAGATGCATAAATTGTGTTGTCGAAAAATTTGCCGATTTCTAGCAAAAGATATTGAACACATGGCCTTAATAATATCACCCCTATTTGGGTTATGTTTCCCCAACCCCCATTTGGCTCTCACATAACTCATTTCCCAGTTACGGAACTTAGTCATTAGGCACACCATCTAGATCTTATTGTAACGGCTAAGCGATTATAACTTACCTCGTTTAAGGATAGGACCAAATACTGTCGTTCCCTCGTTTAAAACAGGACAATTCCATCTTCTGGCCGAAAACTGGCGCTTACATTCATCAATACTTAGTCGTGCACCAACTGCAACACTGACCAACAAATCCGGATATTTGCGACATATTGACTTTTGTCTCTCGTTTAAAGTTCGCAGTGAATTACAGACTGTCGTGTCTTGGGCACGACGACTAGGTTGAGCAGAGTTAGCAGCAATACTCTGAGTCCCCAGAACCCTGCAATGAAAACGGAGATCATCTTGACCGATATAAAGGGTAAAATTACTTTGGCTGCAAACAGCACACAACTGCGTGCCTTTACAACCTAACAACAGAACTTTGTGGTAGAGGAACATAGGATAATATTATTTGTCGTCTGTCTATATTCACAAAAGAATTATAAGTCTCAAACAATTCTCCACTGCTCTTGTGTACAACATGCTTACATCCTTTATATTAACAAAAGTAAAAGGTGCTTGCTGTAGAAACGGACAAATCAAGTAATTCTCCAGCTGAGTTGGTGATAACAGTTCTGTTTGAAAATATTGAATATCACTCAAAGGCATGTTATCAAACCTCAATCCTCCGTAAGATAATTCACGGTCGTGTTGCAAACTTTAGTAATAAGAAGCACAAGTATTCATACATATAAAGTTTTAATTTCATGCTGATAACAACCTTCACATCGAAAGCCATCATTCGATACAAGGAATTTGAAATCAATGTGTGTATCTTAAATTCGTCGTCTCCGGCATTGAAACAACTGAGACCTTACGAACCAAAACGCTGATATATCAACTAGTAGGAATCAATAATCAACAAGAAGAAATATTTCAACTGAAAGGGCATAAAATCGTGGTAGATTGTGTTGAGAACTAAGAATGTAAATAAAGTAATACAGAAAATGCATTTCTCTTACTTACCACCAAGTACATGACACAGGAAGGATGAACTGAGCTGCAAGTGCAAGAAGTAAGAGTAACATTTTTAGGAATGAATTCCAGTTCTTGAGTTGGCCTGAATAAGCGATGGGTGAGGATGAACAGACACTGCCAGCTTCCGCGATATCTCTGTAGATAAATAAGAAATCAACTAAATGATTAACGGAGGAGCAACATCGACTAAGTACTGTAGATTGTCTCTTGGGACGAGGGGTGATAAATCTATTTTAACACTGTTAACACAGAAGACCAACAATAGACTACTCAGGGCAATCAAGAAAACAATTACTAACGATTGCTTCACTTGTTTCTATTGAAAGAAGGTTAATATCTTTTAAACAAAAGTTGATAAACAACAGAGAACAGACAGCAACAAATGGGCGAAGCTAATGGTGGTGAGTTGAACGACGAAATTTCAGTAGACATTCATGTGTAATGTTACATTTGAAAACAACAAATATCACAACCCTTTAGCGTTTACATTCCGCCTATACGATGATCATAGGACAAATGAAAGTCTATCGTAAATCTAAAGAATTACTGTGTACTTTCCCGTCTTCTGCCACTAGCACGGAGTTTGCTCACAGTAAATCGGAAATTAGAAGTCAAGTCCCCCTGAATAAGTTATTCTATTTGAAGTGGCTCTCAAGTTTATCAATGCATCCTATCCATATATGCTTTTCTTCACGGAACTAATTGAAAAAACCGGAGGAAAATGTAAAGGAATTTCACATCCATAGTAATATTTGCTTAGTAAAATCCATTCAAATATTGTATTGAAAAGGGTGACACGTTACCTCTCTGCTGCAATTGTATACATCCCTTAAACGACTAAGAATAAATCCTTACCTATAGATGCATAGTCCTTATCAGAAATACACAATGTTTGCCATGGCTTGTCAGTATGTGATCATGTACGCCATAGGTCGTCTCGTCCTTACATTAATAACGCACCGTTGCCTCGAACGTATGGAGGAAAATTACAAGTAGCTTTTCCTCAGTACAACATACTTCATTCTTCTCCTTGCTCTATCTATAATATTATGTTGACATCACGTTACTCACGGGCGGTGAAACTAATCATTGCTTCGACGAATCAATGCTGGACATAGTAGAGAAAGCGTTAAATTTCTTTGTGATCTTGAGACCTATTGAATCCTATTGTAAAAGGCTCCACAAAATCATTGGCGAATATTCTGCCATTGATATGAAGATGAGTTCTACACTGTCGGTGCCCTTGAAGTTTAACTAAAATCCCTGGCAGCCTAACCAAGTAATGGCCTTCTAAGCACGATGAAGAATTGTGGCAAGGATGCAAAAGCTCGGACATTGTTTCACCTTTGTAGTTTACTGTCAACACGAAAATTAGAACGATTTTCAAATTTAAAAAGGGTCGGTTTTTTACAAATCGCCTCGTAATTTTGTGTTATTAATTATCTAATAACAAGCAAGAAGAGGTTTGAAAATATCTATAATGCAACCCAGCCATTTAATTAGATCCTTGACCACAACTAAATTCTGTTTTTTGAGTCATGTTTACAATACAACTCTGCATACTATAAAAGGAAGCTGTGAGTCACAAAGGGATTGGAGACATTGGTGCTGTTTAAAAAATGCTTGATGACCCCTCTTTCATGAACGGAGTACATACCTCAAAATATGTACAAGATCTACGGTGCTTGTTTTAACTACGATTTGATGAAAAGTGTAACTACTTGATTATAATTGCATTTAAATGTTTTGACGTAATACTGCAGTGTGAATTCATCTGAGGGGAGAAGTGAGAACAACATAATTTGTTTAGGTCATGGGTTGCTTTGGTAACTATTATATGATGATTTAAACCCATTGATAATTTTATGAAGCAATGCACGCATTCTGGGACAGGCTACTGTCAATATGAAACGAGGAACGAGTGTAGAGCTTTAATAGAGAGAGTTTCGGGGAAAGATTCTTGTTTAAACACGATAGAAGACATCCCAACTGTCACATAATGCCTCATGCTAAAACCATAAACAAAACATGCTCTTGAATATCAACCTAACTCTTGTCCTTTGAATCCAAGAGGTTTGCTCATTCCAAATTTCCATCCAGTTAATTGGTACTGATGTTGCATACATTGAAATTCCTTGATTAGTTTGAAAATATGGTGTAAGCATGGCCTACTGCTTTTTAGTAGCTAAATATAATTATCATTTTTCGTATTGCGAGATTTATGTTGTTAGAAATTTAGTGCTGAAGGATTAAATAAAGGACAAATGTTAACCTCTGCCACTTTCGCGTCTTGTAACTACCCAAGATGGCCGAGGGCAGTTTGAAAGAAACAACACCTTTATACAGCACATCTAATATTGGTCAGTATTTATGGCCCGTTGGTTTTAATCATGTAACCAACTCCTCCTTTTCGTAATTTCGATAAACTGACTTATCTTTAAATAAACTTACCTTCTAAGTTTAATTTTATGGACCTCGTACTCTAGACACAAATACCACAACTTAACTAATTATAATTACTCATTCATAATTGATTATCTGTTGTGATCATTTACGTTACTTTAAGTAGAAAATTGGCTTGTTAATTACTCAAATTAAATGCTGATTAAGCTTCTATGTGAAGGCTCTCTGGTTGTTTCCAGATATTGGTGCAATCGTGCAAAGCTATTCGGAGAGCTGTCTAGGAAGTCCTACTTCAAATCCATTCAGACCCGTCCTATGACAATTAATGCTTGCAGAGTTGGTGCAAGTTCGATTTTCAAAGGCACAGCTATCATGTCTGCGAAATAATGAAAGGTAATATAACTAATATAATATAACTCATGACTGAATTAGAAACATCGTGTTCAACTAGCTTGGCAACCAAGGTAGGTTTTAATGACATCTTGCAAGGCCAGCAAAAATTGTTTTGTTTGCCGCGCCTTACCAACTTTAATAATTCTGCAAAGAATTGGAGAATCTAGTTTGAGCTGAAGTACTTTTTCAGCGGCATATATTTCTAGAGTGAAATCGAATATTACTGGTGCTTCTCATACTCTTTAGAGGTTCCAGTATAGTATAATATAGTAGAATATTGCATAGTATGGTATAGTATAGAATATCAAAGCATAGCATAGCATAAAAAAGCATGACATGGCATTGCATAGCAAAGCAGAGATAGTATGGTATAGTATATGTTTTAGTAAAGTATAGTATAGTACATAGCATAGTATGGTATTTTATCGCAAAATAGTGCTGTATTCTACATAGTATATTATATTATAGTATTGCATAGTGTAGTGTTTTAATCGTTTCAACTATTTGATCATTCTTCATTCCCTTGAGCACGACGGAAATGTTCACATGGAATATTCTTGTTTTTCCTTCCTACGCAGCAATTACTATGTAAATATCAAAAGTGCTCTTACGTGAAACTTGAAAACATGAAAAGTTGGACATGATACCTAATGAACTCTTAAATCGATAATCTTACCTGTCATTCGAGACAAGGACCCCTTAATAGTTCTGAAGTGCCAGTTGACTGTTTCTTTGACATTTGCAGTTAAAATCGTGTGAACAGGCAAATTTTATAGTAATTCGAGGCAACCGTTATGTTTTGCTTATTCTTGTCTATTCTTACGATGTTCTATGTCACTTTCATTACTAAGATGTCTCTTGCGTTTTGTCATTCTGAGTAGCGAAACATGACAGAGAGGATCGATCGAAAAGACATTCAAAAGAAGATGTAGTAGACATTCAAAAGAAGATGTAGTGTTGATGTACAGTGCGGATATGTGTTAGTTATGTAAACGAACTCACTTCTATCTTTAAATTTAGAGATATATCAGATTCACTTCCTATATGGTCATGATAATTCATATAAGGAAATAACCCCGAGAGATATAACAGAAAATAACAACGATATCACGATGCAGTTTTTAGGTGCATACTTACAACAGCAAAGTCGATTCCCAATTTCAAGGACTAAGGAAGTTAACAAGGAAATGACTTCTTAATGGAAGGGGCTCCCCTTAAGTTTTCTTACCAATGGTCTTTTTGTTAAAGTGGATTGCATTTTTGGCTGAATTCATCCCTTGGACTTTCTATTGTCAAGTACTCCCCCCTTTAGTATTATTATCACTCACTAAAATAATATCGGAGCAGTTTTTAAAGAACAGCAGTAAAGCTCTGATTTTGATCACTGAAAATTCAGGCCTGGGTCTCACCGCAAACCTGATGATTTCCTGCTGAGCTACGCAGGTCAGTCGAAAAGTCGAGAGACTTTAATTTAACCCTACTCGTTCACTGTTGTGAACAGTGTGTCTGTCTGCTGATACACGCTCACCAAGCGATGTCTGTTTTGTGCTTACAATATATATTTAATGTCTTTTCCACGAATCACAGATAGTAGAAGACAGGAGGGCTCTTTTTACCCTGTCGTACCTGTGAAGTCACCGTAATATTTTTGTGTCGGTGTAAAAGTAGAGCTCTGGGTATTTGATCTTTTAGAAATACAGGAATTACTCTATGGAACGCTTTACTTTTTGAGCTTAGGAGTGCAAAAAAGATAAATAGTTTAAAAATCACCACGTAAAACATTAAACCATATTATTAATTTGTAAATCTTCTTTCTCCGTGCAACCTTCTGAATATTGCAAACGCTATACTCCAGGACTTTATAAGATAAATATAACTATAACGCAAAAAACTTGTTTCTTGAAGTATGCTTTCTACGAAATTTTGCAAATTTTTAAGGCCATTGTAAAGTTTTGTACCACAGAAAGATCATTCAAATATATAACTTTCCTCGACTTGTTGTCTAAATCACTAGACAACTTCTGCTCCTATGTCGCTTACAACTGCGCATGGCTACAGTCGAGGCATCAAATTCTTATTCTGTTTATAAAACAAAGGTGTATAGTCAACGTGTGTATTCTACTAAGTTGCAATAAACGTTGCCATCAACCTTTCACGTTTGCGCAAACCACATGCGAATTCCGATGAAATTACAACTGTTCATCTTACGTACTAATTACGTCAAGGGAGTAGCAACGATTCTTTGCAGTGCCCACGTGTGTCACTCTCGTCTCCTGATATGAATGTATACTGTCACAACGGAACAATGATTGATTACTTTTATTTTTACGTGTCTACACACCCAAGAGACAGCGCAATCATTGATAGTAATATTAATAATCCTTCCGAGATTTTCTAGAAATGGCAATGATACAAAAGAGTTTTCGCTATTGTTTCTTAACATTTTACAACTTAATAAGTGTCTGTCATTGATTGATATCAATACTATGTTGATATTCCCATAGCTGCATTTACCGGTTTTCAGGTCGTTAATGAGTGTGATCTATTGTGTAATAGCATACCAGACGTCCCGACTCATATTTTCTACTTTGCAATCACCAGTATCAGTCTTTCATTTAAACGCACATACTTAGAAAAGTGCTGATTACGATGAAAATCAAAACGTCTAATTTCAGGTTGTTATTTACAAATCTTTTAAGATTTTAACCAAATCGATTTAAATAGTATCATGCCGTGGCCCGTGCTGAAAAGTGCCGCCTTTCCAACAATTTGGGATTGAAAATGATCGATCCGCGAATTTTCAAACTAAGATTTTAATCAATTCCGCAAAACTGATATATCAAATAGATTTTTAAGGTAACCTCATGTTCTATTTTAGACAAATAGCATTACGTAAAGAAACATACCACAAATATTGTTATGTTGCCGTAGATTTGAGCTCATTACAGTAAAAAGTATATGGCAATGACGAAAGAAATATGGTTTGGCTCACGAAACGCCAAGTCGGTTATCGATCGCCAAAGAATAGTTTCTTTTCGTGTGTGAAGACTTTATTTGACATTTCGTTTGCGACTGGACCGTTCTCTCCTGCAACAATGCGGTTAAGTTACAATTTATAATCTATTAGTCATACACCAGACAAGCTGCACTACAACTCTGTGAATGACTTACATATGTACCCTCTCCTCTCTAATTTCCCAGTATAACAATTGGGACTTTTAAGACTGAAGAAGGAAGCGATGCGTCCACTGGAAGATCTGCAAGATTTAGGTTATACAGTAGAATTCAATTTACTGAAACTTGTTTACTTGCAAATAGGCGCCATAGGTGCTCAACTTATCACTCTTTAACGTCATACATGACATTGATCTTTGGTGACTACCTGGTATCTTAAATACAAATTCTCTTGCTTGCTTATTTGGAACGGAAACTCATCCATCCACGCATATTTTGGCTAAAAGGTGTTGCGCATAAAACAAAATATGATATCACTAGCGAATGTACCACGAACGCTCATGTCACACGAGGATGTGGCTTCTTTTCAGCATATTGACTATAAACAACAGTTTACTGTGCTTTTTGTTACTGGCAAGCGACATATGCAAATATTAGAATATTTCCTCCCATTTAAGAAGAATGGTTAGTTTCTTGGGTTGTAAGGACTCATAAATACGAAAGACAAAAACAGGGAGCTCGGGAGAAATTTGTAAGGTCAATGGGTTTGTTACCAATGAAAATAATAATGTCTTGTTCCTGTTTACATCCACATATTTGACGAAGCCGCATATCATTAGCACTAAGCAAGAAGAAAGGGTCTCGTTTAATTGTAAGTAAGAGCGCGGCAAAGGATGTGGAATCAGGGATTGACATAAACAAAGATACTCGTTTGGCGGATGAATTCATAAAAATAACAAAACTTGATATCATTGTTGGGATATTGGAAAGTAAATTGTCCTATCTGAGTGTTGCCTTACCAAGCTGCAAAGCCGTCGTCAAAAGCCCACGGTGCTACACTTAGGCGCTAAGATCTCCAGCTTGGAGTTAGCTTTCTTGAATAATCTTTTTGTGGAACAACAATTGAAAATCGCCTTGAAAATTTACGACATTGCGCTAAAAACATACTTAAAAGCTTTTTTCCTCTTACACTCTTCAGAGTATGAAACGTCAGAAGGGAAAGTATATGTATATGCCAGCCTATTATTATCCCATATACATATACTATCCTCTCTGACGTTTCATACTCTGAAGAGTGTCAGACGAAAAAATCTTTTCAGTATGTTTTTAGCGCAATGTCGCAAATTTTCAAGGCGAGTTAACTTCTTCGGCGTGTCGGCATGGATTTAACCCAAATTATACTCCTTGGCCTTTGGGCATAATGAAATGCAAAAATCTCGGCGAAAGCCTTTTTTGGTATTTGTGTCATGCTATGCCATATATTGCGACTACGTGAATAATTACTCTTATCGTGAACGTTGCTGTACACCTGATGAGCTACTGGCGTACCTCCACCGTGAGTTTTACAAGGAAAGCACCCTGGTCGAAAGGTAATACAAACCCATAAATTGCGAAGATATTGTTTTAGTAAGAATTAGCAAGTGCAGTTAGACAACGTTTACGAAATGGTTGTTACTGTACTATCTCTATGGGAAGAAAAACAAGCCGTCCAAGAATGTGCCGCTTGCTCTAGGATAAACTGTTGCTATAACTTCACTTCTAATCAAAGTTAACACAATATTCTTAGCGTCTTGACACAAATTGTGTGTGGATATCGCATCCCTTTCTACATACTGTACTAATTTTTTATCTTAATCATTTGGACTAGCGCCAGCTTTGAGATCATAGCCCGGGATCGAAGCTCCTGTGGCCACAATCACAATATTTTTCTGTTCTTTACACAAAAACATCTTCTTTATGTCTACTTGATGGTGATACTGCGTGGTGATCCTCCATATCTAGCAGTGCTATAAATATATATAACGATTTCAGTGGACGACATTTTGATAGGTAATTTTACTTTAGGTCAATACAGCCATTGCAGTCTTCTGTAAACATATCACTTTTTCAACGGTAACACTCTGCTATCAAAATAAGCCACAAATTAACCTCCGAAATGTTGACATTACCAGTTTATTAAAGCTAGCAAGATGATGGAGACATTAGTAGTACGCTCGTTCTCAGTGTGGCTTTTGAATAAAATTGCTTACTCAGTAATGAATGCGACGGATGTTCCTTGGAAACCGGTAAGGTTTCCGTGTTCGCTAACACCGTATATGCCACTCTTAGAGGGTCTCGACTTGTTTACGAGAAACAAAACACATTGATCCTAGGTTTTTGTATTGTGTTAGCTTCCACATCCTTCCCAATTACTCAGAATTACAATAAAAGAGAACAAGCATAAAGACCGCAAGCCTCACTCTATTTCCTTCGATGACATGCGCAAGTTCTATTCTGTATTTATTTGAGGAATGTTAAGTATTGTCGTAACTTCCTTAACTTTAGGATAGATGTTCTCAAAATGAAAACGTGTCCAGGTAAAGCCTCGGAAAATTCAAATGCGAAGGGAAAGACTTGAAAAGTGTCAAGTCTACAGATATTAATCCGACCATGGTATGACTGCACTCGTGCAAATCTCAAACCGGAAGGCAGTATATTCATTGTAACAAAGGGATGACGGAAACGGCGAAATCTACCTAAACAGGCCCTCGGCATCAATGCATAATTCATTTGCGCATACCCATCGCCGGCCTTAAGCCACACTACTGTGTTCCTCTGGCAATAAGTTTAAATAAGTTCTATTGTAGACAAGTAAGGGAAAAAGAAGGGAAAACTATCATGCCGATCCTTGTTTCTTATAAATAGGTTGCCATATATCTATACTTTCCTTTCTGATGATTCATGCTCTGAAGACTGTCAAAGAAAGCTCTAAGTATGATTTTACCTTAATGTCGCACTTTTGAAAGTGATTAAACTATACTTTGAAGAGAGTTGATAGCTAAATAATACTTGAATGATATAATTTCATATTTAACAAATTTAAAGGTATTTGCGTCTTTGCAATTAACCATGACACAGGAGGTGATGAAATTTTCACTGATGGAACACATTAATACCAATGCAGTTCTTAGTGTAAGCAAGTTCAAATCCTCCATTTATAAAACCAACGTGAAAGTCAGTAAAGTTAGAAGATAAACTAGTTTCCATTCTCCTCTCAGGCATTAGTTAATGTTTCCCGTAGCACTCAATTTTTGATCTCTATGACTCAGTGCAAGACATAGCACAGGCCGCTGATAATGACTGTTACTAAATAGAATTAAGCATATACATTGGGGAAATTGATATGTCTTGTATCCAAAGTGCATTTTACACAAAAATGAAATTGCATACAGATCTCAGAAGTAAGCCTAACTCTTCTCATTTGACTAATAGACCCCTAATTGCGTTGTGTTACCGTTTTTATAATTTAGGCAGTGATTTCCTTTTTACTTTCTGCAATGCAAGCTATTGTTCACGTCAGAGAGACTAATAATTACTTCTGAACTTGGTTTGACGCAAGATGAATTTTCCTATAATTTCAGCAAACAGAACATTTCTGAGCACGCGGAAGGTAGATAACCTTTGTAAACGAGTTGTCAAGAGACGGATACATTTACCTACAGAATTTTAAGTCATGACAAACAATTGATATTTGCTTACTCAACGCTTGACATTAGTCATTCATTAAAACCGTTATGGATGAGGATGTTGGGCCTATAGAGTGTCAAAACATTTTAAGAGTGTTTGCTTTTCTTTTTTTTCTTTTCGCTTATCAGCAACTGTTGGGTCGGGAGGCGGAAGTTAAGGGTTAAGAGAAAATTATATAAAGGAGCTCAGTAGGCCACACTTAAATCATCGTGTCTAAATCATAAACTTCCAAAGTTCACTCTTCAGTTTGTATGTTTGCCTCCGGCAACAACAACACTTCATGACAGAGGTCGCGTGTTGGATATGAAATGAAAATTGGATTTTTTGCCCTCGTGCAAAGCATGACAACACGACACTAGCAAACAAACTAATTATTTAACCTGTAAACATAAGCAGCTTTTCGTACCAAAATTCTAAAATATTCCTTAAGTTTCCGAGATATACGACATTATCAAAGATATAGAACATTTTAAAATAATGTCTCTAAACCTTTCTGCTAAATGCTTTCTTTTATCATCTTATATTCAAAGCCGTAAGATTTCAGAAAAATTGTTATTATGTTATAACAAACGTCAGTACCAAGAAAAGCATACCGCTATCCAGACAATGCTCATAGTGTCATTTGCTTATTACAAGGACAGGGAGGTCATTAGTGCTTCTCTTTTATTTTGGGAAAAAATCATCATTTTAGTAATCGACACGTTTAATGCCATTTGACGTGTATTAGAGACAAGGCCTCTGTCTCCAGAGGACAATTAGATGCTTACTTTTCATTTATGGTTACTTTCATATTCTCACCAATTGCCTGGCAATAGATTACATCTACAAGAGTTGTATCTGGTCATCAATATTGAAGACATAGAAATGTCCAGGTTGAAGTGAATGGGTAGACACTTTTGAAGGCAAGCCCACAAGCTGGTGCCTGGTTTTACCCCAAATAACCTTGAAATGAAACTATACTTGGTTATGACCACATCTGATGATTCTTTCTATTGCTGGAATATTGCTTATTGTAGACATGCAGAATAAAATTGTGATTGTCCTTTCAAGCACAGGAATAACTTCATGAAGCAAGGATTTACACAAATATACAAGAGAAAAACGGAAAACGTTTATTGATTTTGACAAAGACTCGAACCTAAAACTCCTCCTTAAAGCAGAGGTATCTACGAGATGAGCTATTGAGCCATCGCCATGTCTTTCTGCTCTGTCATTCCTTCACTGATTTCTTTCAACTGCATATATTCCGTTTAGCTGCTGCTTGTTGTACTGACTTCCCTGTAAATTCAGATGGTCATTTTAATAAAATGACAGACGTACACTGAAAGGTGGAAAAAATGCAAGAAATCTTATCTTGGCAGTAGCAGCCTATATCAAAAGTTCTCATTAATATCTTTTCCTTGATCTTGGAGCTTTTCGACATTGTCACTGACATTGTCACGGGAAACTTGAGCCAGGCTGTCTCTTTGTAGGTGTAAAAATACCGAGTTGTAGTCATATCAAGAACAAGGACTGTGGTAGCCTAACTTTTAAGGACAGAGAGTTTTTAGTGGACCACCTGCAATAAATACGGAAAACAGCCATCTCACCAGCTTAGGATGGAATGCTGCAGTGATGCAGAAACCAATGGGTTTGACATCACTATTAGCGAATGGACCAGGGTGCCGGAGAACGCTGCAGTACACTGAAAGATGATAAACAGTAATGGCTATCCAGGTATGAAATCTACCACGTTGGAGCAAAGTTTGTGAGAACCAGGTGTCTAAACCCTTCAACGTTCAGTTCTCCTGTATATCAACATCTTAAGGTAATAAAGTTGAACTGACTTAACCGGTGTAAGCCCAAGACATGGTTAAAGAAAAGTGTCCTTGAATAAGAAGGTGCTTGAGTCAGTTTTCAAGACACGTGATGATTGGCAATGTAAAATTTGTTAGTTCACATGCTGGCAACCCAAGAATATTTCTTTCAATTAGCATCTTGTTCTTGAGAAGGGGGCGAAGATCATTTGATCTGAGAAAATTGAGTGATTTGGTTTGGCTTGTCCTCAGTAATCGGCTTAGAGATAAGCAGAGTTTTAAATTTTAAAAGAAGTTTATTATCTGTTTATTTTCTTGACCCTCCAATTTCAGCCGCTTGGCTGCTAATCCCAGCTCAAGACAACAACGATGATTAAAGTAAGAATTTTCTGACGCTTGAGTTTTGGCAACCATTGAGTGACGTATTGCGCCGTGCGTCACTAAATCCTAACGAGAGTAAATCTTGTTTTCAAGCATTGAATTTTCAAAGAAAGTAACAATAAGAAGCATTAGGGGAAAAATCAAGATTACGAAATGTAAACGAGGTATTATCTTTAGTCATACCTCAGTGAGGCATTCCTGATGTCGCCTCAACTTGTCTGAGCGCCTTTTAGAACAAAGACACTTAGGTGCTTAAATTCTAAAATTGACGGATAAATCATGTTACCATTACAACTAAGTCAGCGAAATGTTTTTCTCAATGGAAATAGTGCAAAATGGTTAGCAAAGAATAGACCTCGCAGTCATGATGCCTGACACATGTATTGCCGTCTTATGTCTTATGGAAGTTGACGCGGTTTAAGTTTAGAACAGAAGTTATTCAGGTAGACAGGGAGCGAGGTCGAGATCCGACATTCTTCAGTGCAATTGTCAGAACTGTGTCAGCGATGCATAAAATAGGCAGATAAGGCCTAATAATAATAATACTTTTCACTAGACAAGGTATAGGCTATTTGTTAGCAGCCTACTGTTAATGAAGAGCAATTTGAAGATAGCAGGACAGTCTCTCAACAACAAAATGCCATCGCTCTATGTATTATAGCATGTGCGGGTAAATTCCTTAATTCCATACTTGGTTGCAATTTTAAAGAAGGAAAAGCGGATAGGTGTAAAATATATCTTTAGAGGTAATTACAATACACAAGAAAATCAGTGGCTAAATGTTCATACCTAAATAGCAAAAGAAATCCCTCATACTATCTATAAAACACTATGCGTTTCGCCAAAACAGAATGATTTTTATCGGATTTTCATCTTGATTTTATGAGGTAATAAGTTGTTGCAAAAAGACTGTATGAAAAAGTTACTGCTGCTTTGTAATCGTCCCAGAATTTTAGTATGGTGATGATACAAGATGGCCAAGGAAAATCCATGGATAGAGAGGAGACTATCACTTGTACCAACAAGAGAATCAACTTTGCTGTGAATTCTTCAAGGTCACTGCTTGGAAAAAAGACATTATAGAAATGGTATAACTATAATTTCCTTGCATATCTGCTGGTATGCGCCTTGACAAGCAAAAAAATCTACCCGTGTCATTTTGCTTTTCACTATTAGCTCATGTTCAGGAAAGAAAGCTGGGATAGCTTTTCTGGATTTACCGCATCTTGTTGTAAAGGGAGAGATCGTAAAAGGAAGATTTAGAAAACATTTATCAGAGAATAGATAACAGACATGGATATTTGAAATTTCTTTTTATGAATGGTAAGCTTTTTCTGAGCCACGTTTCGGGAGATCCTTTTCCCCATCCTTAGGGTCTGGGGGAAGGACCTCTCCTATCGTAGCTCAGCAAAAGCTTACGACTTATGAAATGATAAACTTCAAACATCCGTGGCTTCCAATGAGTCGACAAAGACTGAAATTTTCATAGATAAAAGACATTGGCAAAGATAGACAATAGTTAAGAAAGGACAGTTGTATATGGGTGTATTCGGGAACATAGAAGGTTTAAATTAAAATGAGGACAAGAAGCAAAAGAAAGCTTAACGAAATAATGACCAAAGACAAATTGAGGCAACGGACCGTTTGTATATCGAAGATCAGACTCTTCAGAGCAGACGGAACACTTTTTGTGCTGAGATAGAGAGTTTGGCAAAAATATTCGAGACACGTAAGCCATTCAGTTGCAATTTTTAGTCGTGTAACTGCATGCCATTGCTGTGATGTACACTTTGAAGTAAAAGGAAGCTCATGGATTATAATGTTAGTGGAATTCAAAGTAAAGCTCGCTATGAAAAGCAATTTTCTTGTAATTTATTTAGTACTAGCTGCCATGCACATCACATTCACATATTAATATGTTCTGCACCTCAGATTCTGGTGCTTCTCCTTGTCATATCAACACGTTTGAGCCTTTTTTGAACAGAGCAAAAATTCCACAGGATCCTTCATAATGCCGTTAAAATTTTTTTCTCACGTTGATACATCACTAAAGAGATGTCTGATCTTTAACGGAACCAGATCACTAAACGTTGCTAACTTCATACTTTTTCCGTTAACAACTGAGGTGACTCCGATATTTGTGGTAAACATCGTGGTAGCCTTGATTACAAAACCAGAGACGCCGTGTGGTCAAGGTGTGGATGCCTGATATTAATATCAGGTAGGGTGGTAGGCTATCATGGTAATGATAGTGAAGCAATTCAATAAATAGAAACCAAGACAGTTTTTGCTGTCACATGTGCTCATTCTTTTCGCAAGATCCGATTTTGGCACAGGAGATACCCTGTAATCCTTGGCTTAGCATTACGACCCAAATTGTCTATTTCTCTCGTAAATCTCCACGTCGATTTATTGACTGTTGATTTTAGGTCATGCCAAGTACTGATGGCCCTCTGAGACCAGAACGAACCTATGCAGTCTTACGAAAGCGAATTGAAATGAGCTACAAGTTATAAAGGAAAGCAATTTTTTTTGGAGGGGGGGTGGGGGGGAAGGGGAAAGGGTACGAAACCAGACAAAATTGATGCATTGGGAGGTCTGCTTTTCAACTTTGAAAGAACAGTAAAACGTATCCATGACCGTCTGATTTAAACTTCCCAACCTTGGCACACAGAGGGCGATCATCACCACTTTTCTTCCAACCACTGCAAGGTCGCCTCCTTACGCCAAACGAAGTTCTTCAAAATATTTCAACGACATTTTTTCGCGTAAGGGAAGTTCTTCAAAGTGTGAAAAATTCTGTTTCCACGGCACAGTAAATAACACGAATATTTGAACTTGTAAACTCTTTGCAGACAAGACAGGTGTCTAGCTATCATATTTCCTAACATCGACAAACTGCCATAAAATGCATAAACTTGAACTTTTGCCATAATAAATGCAAAAAGGTATGACAACGCCCGATGATACAAAATTTTAAAATTGCTGTAAGAAACAGAGTCCTGTTTAATGCTTCTAGTGTCGACAGTTGACCAATATGATGAAAATCAGGCAACGACTGAGTAAGAGAAAGCAAAATCCAACATACAGAAAGAAATAAAAAACAGAAAAAGGGAAGGCAAGAAAATTCGTGAACCGTCAAAAGCTAGTTAAACAGCCGAAATGGATCAACAAATCTCTTCTGTCTACGAAGATTAGGTTTAGGCTTCTTAATTTCCCTCCACCAAAACATAGCTGAAACATAGACCGAGTTTTTGTAGCAACCATAAGATCATCACTGTACTCGGTGGCAAAGGATGAAACACTTACCAGACGGTATTTTGTATTCAAGGTCTTTATTAATCAAAAGAACCTAACTAAGAGAGAACACGAGTCAAGTAATAAAGTCCTTATATTTATGATGAATTGTAAAGTTTCTACAACCAATGAGTTCAAAAATCATGTTATCAAATGAATTATGCTGTCCTTGGGTATCGTGCATAGCTGATCATTTTGCAGAGTAATTTTGCAGGTGTCATAAAGAAATTGTATAAAATAAGTACCAAAAATGTGCAGCCTTCTTAAATACAAACTGCAAATTACCACCATATCATCTTTTATAAAGAAAATGGATGCCAAATATAGGCCTAACGCCTAATATTGCAAAGTTTTCTTCACCAAACATCTTCATCTTGTAAGACTATATCCAATGGGATACACTGTTACCCGTTGACAAACAGGAATGTTATGACTCCCACACTGATGAATCAGAGATAAACAGGCTCAAGAGGTTACACTCTTATCCAGAGGGACAAACGCAGGATTCCTACTAATCATGCCCTTTTTTAGCATCTTCTCGTGTCCGAAAGATGTTGTACAGTACAAGATTTTGAAAATAACGACATCAACTAACTTAAATCATACACAAAACATATGGAAGGAAACTGAAGTGTACACGCCAAGGGACTGAGCGGCCCGTAGGCCCTGGAAAGATTTATAGAATTTACAGAACAGGTGACTATTAGCGTGACAATTTTCCAAATTTGGGTAAAGTTTGTCAAGAAACAGTCCGCCTTTCCTTCCATCTTTTTGTCTCCCGTACACCTATGGAAAGAAAGCCATGTATGGCTAAATGGATTTCAGTGTACGATACACTGCATAGGAGGACACGCAATATGTGAAAAATAAATATTGTGTTAAAATACCAGAAGGAACAGGGTATTAGTTCCTTAAGGCAATTCCATTGACCAGCGGAAATAGAACACTAAACATATTCCGGTTAATTCTTTAACCGATCTTGCTCCTTTGTCGCGTTTGAAAAGAGTTTAGATTGAGCTACGAAATTCTTGAAATACAAGAATAGCAAGATGCTTCATAGCACAAAACTTTATTTGGTTTAGGAAAATCAAATATCTATCAAAAGACTTATATAAATGAACCTTCACTTAGCATCAATGAACTGGTTCAGTATGAACAAACGAGAACGAAAAACACCCATGTATACAAAATGGGTCTATTTTTGTAAATGTTTATACCACTCATGAATGGTTTAGATTGTAGCAAGGTTTGTGTTGGATTTAGACGACAGAGTTCATTTAGGAGCTAACTTGTATACAATAAATAGGACAACAATATCTCACCTATGTAAGACATTCCTTGACTTTTCTTAGAATCCTTTGGTTTTCATATAAAATCAGTGAAGGCAGATACAGCGAAAGTTTAAAAAAACACTAAATTTCGTCCTTTGAGGACCAACGCCATTTTGTGTAAAATTTTGTAGACATATTCCTACTGACCTTTATGTCGTGCAATACAGCGAGTGTATGTTACCGCGGCCATTATTTCCTCTAACCCACCTCAAATATAATCATAAATAACAACTTCATCCTTACCTTTCATCATTTTGTATAGAAACTCCCTAAACGTCTTCAAGCAGTTAGGATCCTTCTTGAAACTCATGATGATTATAATATCCATTTTTGATCCCTTTCAGAGCAATCGAGGCACACAGATGCCCCATTCGTTTTCAGCCGAATCATGGGGCAAAATAATGGACTTATTGAAATGTAATCACAACAGCAAAGTTCTTAGCAGATTGATTTTGTCTTAAATTAGTAACTGTATATTTATTGTATCCTGTAAAAAGTCTTCATGGTCAAAGCCTTTGTCGTACTCGTATGGAAAAGTTTAAAACTAGTGTCAGTTACATGACTTGATGGCCAAGCCTACTTGACGTTTCTGGTTAAAAGACCTGAACTGTGTATTCAGCTTGCCACTAAAACAAATTCCAATGTTTAAAAAATAATGTCAAAAATAGACACAAGTAAGGGGAACCTGCATCAAACATACTGTATAATGACGCGGTGTTTTACATGGCCCTTTCGAACAACAAAGTAGCTATGAACATGTTTGCTAACTAAGGAGTATTCACTACTGTCATCATAGAGTTGTTCACTGTTTTCTCCTTCCTTAAGGAAATTGTAACATAAAACATACTTGTATTTATTAACGTGACATTTGTAACATGCCGTATCGTGTACTCGGGAGCTTGGCACTCGAATTATCGAGCAGAGATACAATGTTGATCATAGTGTTGACCACCGGTTACATTAAAAAGATTATTCTACCTGGCACTTATCACAGAAATCTGTGAAAATATTAAGTGGAAATTAAATAACATTTTGACCTTATCTAGTACCAATTTAACGTGAAGTAACGGAGCAGACTTTCTACGCTTGCATACTAAAACATTAATTATGAAATTTCAAGGTAGACAATAATTTTAAGCCTAAATCAACGTCCCTCTGTTGCTTAATCAAGTCTGACAACATATGCTTTTAAGAATGGAATAAAATTCGAATTTCTCACACTGAAAATAAAAGAAAAGTAGAATTTCTTACACTGAATTTTCCACGCTTCCAACCAAATTTCCTGCAACAAATGTCTACAAGCAAAATCTGTCACATACTCTTGTTTATTCCTATATATTCACCAGATTTTCCCTGATTCGTTACCATCAACACTTCTTTATTTCCGTTTCCTAACGTCAAACTTAACAAATAACAGTAGATAGGTGTATCGCAAGCTTAGTTTCGAAAATACAGGCAAAATGTTCCTCTGTTCAAGAGTAATACCACGCTAAAACATTGCCGGTTTTCTGGCGGATTTTCCAAAGGATGTTTTATATGGAATGTGGACACCAAAAAAGCTTGCGACTTGACCCCTCCCAACTTTGGTCTCTCCGAATGGGACAAAGCCGTCTTGTTATGTCTAGGATGAATCAGTGTGGACTGTTTTATCATCAGTAAGTCATACAGTAGTGGGCAAGAAGATGCCTATTGTTGACATAAATGCCATAACTTGCGAGGTACTCAGTTAATGCTTTGCCATCACGTCAATAGACGAGCATGTGTGAAATACCATCATGGCATCAACGTGATTGCCGTTGTTGTTTGAATTTAATAGAATAACATGCTCAGTTATAATTTAACAGTAAAGCAGGTACATTATCTAGTGTAGCTCTATCTAGTTTTAAAATGCAACTTACTGAGCTCACAGTTACCTAAATTCTCCATACTAGTAGATGTTCAAAAAAGACAAGTTATTTGACATTTGCTGCCCAGAATAGGTTGCCACACTGCTTCAAATCTTTGCTAAAATTGTCCCACTCGTTAGACCACGTGAAAACCTGCCCTGGTGTTTAAAACAACGTCGTTCTATTTCAAAACAAACCCCCAAAATGTCATGGGTACTAAAATGAACAACAGACTTGTTATTCGCTGATAGAACTCCAAGTTAAACTATTAAATAGATTTAAATTAAATATATTTTATACAAAGATCTTTCCTTACCTTAATTTGAGTTACTTTTTAACTCCAAATAGTAAAAGTCTGACAACTCGCTTTCTGCAGCACAACTGATGTCCGTTTTTAGCTCTGATCTTTTTCGGTTGCACAGACATTTAATATGTTAGTAGGAGAAGGAGCGGCAAAGGATTCGACAGGAAATGTTAACGTATTTTAATATCGGTCTCTCTTCATGATTACAATGCAAAAAAGGGGCCGAGAAGATAAATTTTTGCGTAACATCCCAGTGTAATAGCCTTTGTTTTTAACCTAATCCTTGTACAAACTTCAATTTCTGTATTCAGATTGCTACCGTCACTCTATTTATACGCTTAATTTGATGTGGAATTTTGCATCAAGCAGTGATTCAGCAACACCAGGTCTCTCCTGAGACTACCAATACTTTAAATATACATATAACACTTATCCGGCACAATTTTAAGCTTATTAATTTTAATATTGTCTCCTGGATAAACCGAAAATCCTTTTGAAAAATATTTTTGTATATACAATTCCAACTGCTCATAAGTGCTACCAGAAAAATATTGATCAGCTTGTATTAAGAACTTTATGTGCATATTTTAATCCATCTAGGAATTGATCAATACTTTCTCGCTCTGACTACAGGAGAAATGAAAGCATGCAAGACTGATCCCTAAATAGAAAAAAGTGTTTATTATTTGTATTCAAATATCTGTTCTGTATCTAAATATTCAATTGTTTGGATGATAAAATATTTCAATAGTATCCGATCTCTAAACGGAGTAAATGAGGACAGAAGCGAATTGAATTTGTGGCGGAGAATTTTCCGCCATGGTGAAGGACACAGGAAGGTAGCACTGAAAGGCAGCCCGATGCAAGGAAATGACATACAGCTACCTCTAACATCCTGTGTCCTTAGTGACAAGAATCTCTTGGAAAGTTTGCAATAATTGGAGTCGTTACTTAATCCATGCGAGCATAAGCACTCCAGTTTTGCAATTGAGAATGTGGGAGGGAGGAAAAACCTTGTTAATAGAAATAATGGACTTAAGAAATGAAATGGCTATGCCAGTCTATCGCAAAACCAAGATAAAAGCAGAGACGCTGGAGTACATAGAGTGCAGGCTCCAGACGACTGGAAAACTCCGATGGTAACATAGGGGGTGGTTACATAAAGAACCCAGGAAATTATTTGCCCTTTTGCTACAAAATAAAGTAAAAAGCCCACACAAATATCAAAGATATAGCAGTGATGCATGCTAAAAGTAAGCAATAGAATATATAAAAAAGCAGTTAATGAGTTAGACATGACATCTATGGACTGAGGCCCTCACGCCCCCCCTCCCCCCCAACCATATACAATTTCCGCCACTGGTAACTGGGGACCAAAAGCAGGCTATTTTTAAGAGGCATATATAAAAGTATTATAAATCATGGATCAAAACTGAGTTTTCATTTTGATGGAATGCCAAAATCTAGGTATCATAAATTATCGTAACATCATCGTAACATAAGTGTAACAGCTTCAAAAAGACCATTCTCGAATTTTCGATTAACAATCTCGTAATCGTATAATGGTTGCGTCAGTGCACCCAAGTGGGCCAAACACAGATGTAAGAAGAAGAAATATCTATGGGTCAGTTAGGACTGTGTTGTCATATGCTTTAAATCAAACCAGCATCAGTGTCCAGTTTGGTCAACTTACAAGATTGAGGGTGGGTGAACCCGAATTACGTGAAAGAGCAGTCTACATTTAGCTTGCAGCTAGTTGGCTTGTCACAAACTGAAGCCGTAAATCGAACGATATATTGCAAAAAATGACATATTCCTGCCACCAAAGTGTGTAAAAGGAATTAGCGGTCTACTCCATAAAGTAATGAAGGCTAAAACATTATCAAGGCATTCCGTTATCATGAAGTATGTTAACTGTGTCCATTGCTGTGAACAGATGGTTGCTAGTAATCAAACTGCCAAATTAAAATATGGAGTTACATACATTGTACAAGACTTTTTAACAGTGTCAATGTAAACTGTAATAATATTGATAGAGTGACTAATTTGGTGAGGAGAACGGGACTTTGTAATAGCATAGGCCACCGAGCCTAAGAGACGCTGGAAGGGTTCAAAATTTCAACTCAGTTGCTTGCAGGAAATTATCTCACGTAAATTTAGAGGTGGTGTTACAATTTTGAAAATGTCCCAAACTTTAACTTCCCTCAGACCTACACAGTAAACTCTCAAAAAAGGTACACTAACCGATTTGATCATGCTTCTCTTTGTTTCCTCGCTCGCTCTGTCTTTTTCTCACCCATCTCTCCTCCTGTCAATCCTGTCGTAGTCTTTATTTATGTCATATTTATTAGATTGATCCCTTTAACGGTAGATTCATTGGCGGTATACCATATCCAGACTGTGTTCTTCATCCCATTTCTTAGTAATTCTATAGTTTTTAGGCATTTCTATCAGTCAAGCTCTCTTACACTTCTGTCATACTTGGCAGTGACAACAGTAAGTGCTGTAAATACCTGTGGTCGTATATACTGTGCAGGTAAATACCCTTTCTCTGTATTTACCCGTGACTCATTTCCTTATCCGTCTGACCCATGGTCCTATTTTCTTCTGGTTTCTCCATTGACTGTTAGTTGTCGAGTAACAGGCTCTTGTATGTTCGCCTCAAATTGTCCAAGGAGGTAGTTAGTGACTCTTGATAAAATACAGAGATTAGTGACCTTGCTCAGAAAACAGATAATCTCGAGTATTATATCAGTCTTATCAGCTTCTTTGAAAAACATAAATTCCTCATTCTTCTGTCTGAAAGCTGCAAAGCTCTTTCAATTTTAGCAGATGCACGTCAGACATAAAATACTAACTCAACACACACGTCCTGTTCTTCGTTATTACGCACTGCAGAGAATGTAAGTCTGCCTTTCTTTCATTTGAACATATTTCCACGTTAAAGTAGCTTAAATGCTAATATAAGTGGTTGCTGTCTACCATAATTGTAAGAAGACTTACTTTTTATATCTAAGCATGTTTATGTAAGAGGATTTAAATCCTAGTCTTAGTGAATGACGTTGACTAGCTTAACCCTTTGTGGTCCAACGGGACATATATGTCCCACTGTATTTATTTCCTTGCCTCTGATTCCTGAGTGGTCTCATTGACTCAAATGCCCATTGGGACATATCTGTCAATGTCTTGTAATGGCAC
>JANTCA010059068.1:0-16875 GCA_024741275.1 Chironex yamaguchii
TTTCATAAATGTCAAAGTATCAGGCATAACTAAACCCTATTGGAACATGTTATCATGACGTAACTCACGGCATAATAATTTCTTCCAATAGAATGACATTTACTGTATCGACACATGTTAGTATCTTCAAAGCTACATCACCAAATTGTAAACCAACATTTCGTTGACTAAAAGATCCCTTTTTCATAAATGTCAAAGTATCAGGCATAACTCAACCCTATTGGAACATGTTATAATGACGTAACTCACGGCATAATAATTTGTAAAAAATCATCGCTAAAACACAACAGTTATAAAAGAGGATATTAACCAACCAATAAATTGACTGATTGATTGATTGATTGATTGATCGATTCATTCATTCATTCATTTATTTATTTGTTTATTCATTTATTTATTTATTCATTTATTTATTGAATTATTGATTTATTAATTGATTGATTGACTTATATATATTTATCTAATTTTTTCATTGATTTATGTCTTTATTTATCCATTCAATCATTCATTTACGTCTCAAAAAACTACCTTAATTCGTATGAGGTGTAAGCTGTAGTGGGGTGACGCATGACATACCTGAGGTTGCTGCCAGGTTCATGTTTGTTATCTTAGGCTTACCAGTCATTTTACCCAACTATATGTGGAAGATAATAAGTCAGAGCTTATTTGAGGGCGTTAGTTATTCATCTCCAAATCTATCTCCTTTTTGCATATATCGTACGATAATGCAAAAACTAAAACTTGGTGGTCAATATTCCCGACAACGGTGCGCATTGAAGACAATTAACTCCTACCATGTGTCTGCTCCACAACATTGGTGGTTTGGCATCCCTTCTATCAAAAACATTGGTGGACAAAAGTGCATCCTCAAGTTGTCCAGGTGTTGGTACAGAAACTTGAACCACTTCGGCAATAATCTTAGTTTGTAATTCCCCACCTGAGAGAAAACAAAGCGAATTAATCTTAAAATTACAAAATAATTGTGGTATTAAACTTAGGACCTATCATCTTGCTGACAAAAATACCAAAGTGAACGGTCCAGTCAAAAATGTCAAAAGTCAGTAACAGCATCATCAAACTTTGCAAGTTAAATAGTAAAACCATCAAGCCTTCAACAGTAGTATCTTTTTCATTGATTACTTTTACAGCTCTCATTATAACAAGTTTACTGTTATGAAATATTAGAAGTATTTTCTTAGTATGTACATTTACATGAACATTTTCTTTTGCATGACAAATCTTAATCTAAGATGATGAAACGATGTATCGATTTAAGATGGTACTGAAGAAAACGTCATTATTACTCTTGTCTTTGAATGATTCCGCTCTGTAGAGGACTATCATCGGTAATTCGTGGAGTCCGGTTGAAGGCATATATTCTGAAACAACTAAAACAAACAAAAACAACATTTGTAACTAAATAACAATACAGAAATAGTCAGAAAGTAAAAAAGAGGTAAATATGATGTATATGGGACAAAAAAACGTAAAAAAAATGAAAAAATGTTTACACCTATATAGAGAGAGAACCCAAACTTTAAACCAACAAGGTCTATTCGATAGATTTATAGTACGATTCCAGTTGTAAAGGAAGCCCTGTTGGAAAATCTGTGTTCACCACAATTTCCAAAGGTTCCTTATCCATGCAACAGACACATGAAAGCAGTCAGCAAAAGCGTGATTGTGTCGGGATGGCACATTGGTTTGAGTGTTGCCCTTAAGAGCCTGCGGGTAGCGAGTTCGAGCCCGGTCAGCTCCCTCTCAGAGCAGCTCCTGTGGTAAAGCTCCACTCATGGATATGAATGCAGGTGTCTTCCAAGAAAACATTAAAACATTTATCACGGCGAAATAAGGCGAAAGCCAGAATAAAAATTGAATTAATGCATGTCCTTCTTGCCCACTGACGGGTTTTGACTCGTGTTACCAAGGATTGCTATGACCTTCATGTTATGTTCGCAATCTGCTCTCATCTGTTCCCATCGGCTCTCTCAATTCTGATATTGTCGTAATACTCCACTCGTGAGATATACATCTCAACATATATATCGACACATATTCATATATGTAAACTTCACAAACGTTGCTTACTGTGGGCTGTATTCCCATCCGAAAGATCACAAAGTCCAAAACGTAGCTTCTTTCTAAGTTTAGAATGAAGGACTTGGAAAGATCTCTCATATGCATGTAAATGACTGTATCCCATTGGGTCAGACAATGAATAAAAGCAGACGATTATAGGAATATAATGATGTCTTGCATCCATCACCCGTGTAAAGAAATTCGCCTGCAAGGAAAAGGATAACATTTCATTCATTTACTAACTTAACATTCACTACTGAACAAATATCATACGCAAGTGAATTTAGCCCTGATTTACAATGAATAAAAAAAATAAAAGAACCCGACGACAAAAATATTAAAAGAATTAGTCAACGACTTTAATCGATCTTGTGACAAAACTATTCGATTAATTTTGTGGCAGTTTCAGGAAGAAACTGGGCTATGGCTCTAGATCCGGCGCGTCAATGGGGCCTTGGACTTTAATGACAAATAATGTGACTTTCGTGACAAATCTTTTTGTGGTACAAAACTTGAAAATCGCCTTGAAAATTAGCGATATTGCGCAAATCACATACTTAAAAGCGTTTTTCGTCTGACACTATGAATCGTCAGAAAGGACGGTATAGATAAATGACAACCTTTTTCTCAAAAATATGGCTTGAAACTAACCAATCATACACAAGAATGAAAATAGACAAAGATTTTAAATTAATTGCAACAATATAGACGTATCATCAATAACTTCCTTACCGATGTTAATTTAGGTATTTTAATTTGATGAATGAGAGCTAGTAACTGAATTTTTTCTTTTGTCACACTAAAAGCTCCTTCCAGTTTCTTAATCATACGGTGCTTTCTGCCTTGCCCTAAAAATATATAGACAAATTAAAGTACAAGAGAAATGTAAGCTATTTCTAATGCTGTTCGTTATCAACCAACAACCCTAATCTTAATCAACTAGAAGCACCCGGAGAGTGGAAATGTCCACCAAGCCAATGGTATGAGGTGAGATTTCCAGTATTCTGAATATTCAAATAAGCTGTACAAATAGGCGTCATTGTAACTGGGCTTTCCACACGAGGATTTTTAGTATCATTGCAATTGTACGTTTAAAAAGGATTTGCAATACTAAGGAAGGTAAATATTGCGTGAACGCGGCAGATCCGGATGAATAGAAACTCGTGTGCTTCAAGACAAGAACTACAATCTCAAAAAATCCCTTCAATTAAGCCATCACAAATCTGGTAAGAAGTAATGGCATGCAAATCACAGGAAAATCGAAAGAACAAAGTGTTTGTTAGTCATCATCCAAGGACAGAGCGAGTGTTGAGTGCATGGATATTAGCGTGTGGGTGTTAGAATTTGGATAATAATAAACAACGCAGAATTGAATGGCTAAAAGGCCAGCCACTACAGATTTACTCAATAGTTCTGGTTTTATGAAGGTATGAATACCGAGAATTTCAAAACGATCCAGACCCCTGGGTTTGAACCAAAACATCACCAGAAAGAATCAGTTCAAGCCAATCAGAATACCAGCATATTGTAAAAATTTCAGAACTATCTTTGGCGGAGGTAACAAACAATGCGCTTTCATCATATCCATTCATGCTTCCGCTGAGTCCTACACTTACTGCTTGTAACAGGCCGTGATCAGAGCAACTTGGTCCCAACATGCAGCTTCGAAGAATGTAGTCCATGGTCTGGATTAATTCACCACAGAACACAATGCACTTTCAATCAGTACACACTTTACATTGTTACCCCGTTGTGTCCACTTTTTGCCCAATTTAGAAATACACAGTTCTTCCTGCAGAAGGATGATGAAGGAGGAAGACTTCCAATTGGCTCCAAAACGGACCCACATGAAGTAATGCAAACTTTGTAACTTTACCGCTCTTTTGAGCAAGAGATCTGCGAATTTCGACCTACAAGGCCTTAGTCATGAGAAAAAATGAGGGATAGGTAGTACAAAAATTATGCATATATATAAAAGAACTAGGACTAAACTGCATAGAGAAAACCAATCAGAATAGAGACAAGGAGCAATACCTAGGGTAAATGAAAATAAACCTACAAATGGTAAAGGTGTGGATAAGTCGTTTGTCGCTTGTGAGTCTATGGTGGTGGTTTCTAGTGTTGTGACCAACGACAGTTCATTCAACGTCGGTGTTGTATTTGTGGTTAGTCTGGCAAAATGTGGTGCTACAAGTATATTACCACTTGAAGAAAGAACCCTCCGCCAATTTGTACAACCTATACTCCGAGAGTTTGTGATTTCCTCAAACATTTACTGACACAAAGATTTTATGTGATGTGACTCTCCGATTCACTCCCTGGCGACCAAATAGTGAATGTGGGCTATGCATCACTTGACTATACTGTTCACATCTTGTATGTGTACTGCGACTATTCCCACATAAGCAACTCGTTGTTACGAATAAATTCTGGTTATATCTAACAGAAAAGCAATTACAGGGTCTGCAGGTCGTATATACGAAATGTATGCCATTGCAAAACCATGCAATCTCTAACAAAAGAATGACCTTCAGCTTAAACTCGAGTCAAAGAATGATATTCCTGCTAAACTTACTCTCGTTGCCAAACAGAAGAACAGTCGGAAATCTCTTTACATTGTATGAATCAATGAAAATCCTGTAAACGAATAAAAAAATAACAAACATAAACTATTGACATAACAAGAACATGAAAAACAATGAAGTGCTAACTACAGTGGTAACTACAGTGGTAATTACAGTGGTAACTATAGTGGTAATTACAGTGGTAACTATAGTGGTAGTTACAATGGTAACTACAGTGCTAACTACAGTGGTAACTACAGTGCTAACTACAGTGCTAACTACAGTGGTAACTACAGTGGTAACTAAAGTGGTAACTACAGTGGTAACAACGATAGTGGTAATCAGGCCATAGAATAGCAATAAAGGCAGCGGTGCCACTTACTTCAACACGCTTTGAACTTTTGTCAGGGAGAGCGAAACAATACAACATGTTTAAACTCATTTTGAGGTTGGCCAATAGATCATTCTGGTAATTAATTACAATTAGCAGTAAAAGTAGAGTAGTCTTTCTTCTATTAGTAGAAGTCGTAGTAGCAAGTAACTTATCAAAGTATTAAGTAATAAAATTAGAAACAAGTCTGGTATTTTAAAACATACCTTTCAGAAACTGTTTCTGGAGGGACCGAAACACCTTGAATCTCATCAGACAGCTAGAGGGAACAAAAAGAATAACAGAAGTACTCCATCAAATCAAGGGAACTTGTACCAAGATTTTATCAATGTAAGATACTCATCATGTATACACTAGGCATCAGAACTCACTGATAGGCCTTTCTCCTTTGAGATACTTACAATCGTTTGCCAACTTGATTTATTTGGTCCTCTGTTTCATCAGCCAATGTCTCTATTTTTTGCAACATACTCGCTACCGAACGTAGCTTATTCCCAAGCCAGGGTCGAGGCAGTAGCTCTTTATGAGAATGGGCACCGTTACCTTGTCTCACCAACAGTATTTTGTTTGTGGTGACGCGGTTTCAAACTCGCAAACTCTGGCTTGCAAGATCGTCGTCTTCTCCACTATACCACGACGGCTTTCATGTCTATATATCCTGTCCATATGATAAAATTTTATCCTGAACTCTTCCTTCATCGTTCTACTCCTCTACTACTCACCACTATTCAGTACATTAATATGATGATCACTGTTCCTCTCCTTCCTGTCATATTCCTCCTATACGGCTGCCAGATTTGATGTATTGTCTTTGAATCGACCAATGCATTTTGTGCCCTGCTAGTAAACCAGGCCTTGTAGGTCTAAAATTTGCTGATATATCGTCTCCCATTTTCACACGAGTGATGACATTACAGTTTTTACATTACTCAAATTTAAACAACCGAGTTAAAAGAAGAACTCTTTTTCTTTACAAAATAAACTTCTCAAGCATGATGCATTACGTTGCTACCATAATTTGTGGGAAAATGTAGCTTTTAACATAGGTTTGGAAAAAATCACAGTTCGCAAGGAGCACAATTTTGCGAAGCATAACCTAAGAGTCATCTTTTGATAAACTAAATGGCTAGTTACGTCTTGACAAATCTAGATCATGCTATGATACACAACATAAATATGGGGGACCTGAGAAATTTTCAACACTGCTAGCTGATAAATAAAGGTATAGCCATACAATAGCTAGGTTAGGTTTTTGCTGTAATCGTGTTGCATCGATGGGACACTTGTATGTCTTCACATTCTTGTTCTATAGCTCATGTTCTTTTCCTTCTCTAATGCAATCCTCAACACTTTTCTTTGTCCAATCATTCAAATCACCTACCCAGCTCTCTTTCGTCTTCTTCACTTAACCTCAACATTTATGATGGTGTTTTCCAAGGTTCCAATTCTTCTTCATATGTGGCCAAACCAATGTAGCTTCCTTCTTTTAGCTATTTCTGATAATCTCTCTTTCCTACCTACTAGCCTTTCAACTTTATTCAGTTCATATTCATTGGTATGGTGGCTTTTCCAAGGAATATTGAGCATTCTGTCTTAGCATCTCACTACAAATGCCGTTATTCTTCCTATAACTGCTACTGTATTGTAACCTAGACAGCCAACCCAGTAGTGTGTCAACGGATTTGATGTATCTTCAATATCTCTAATGCTTGACAGAGATCTACGCTCTCCAAATGCCTTTCTAGTTCTTTTTTCCTGAAAAACGTTAGCACAGAAGCATGTCCGATAAATCTGGCTTTAAAGGGAACATACGTCTTTCCTATCAGTCAGTGTCAAGTTGAAGATATGTACACAAATATTAACAACAGAAATTAAGTTATGATTATGAACACCGGGGCGTCGAACCTGGGTCTCGCGACTGCAAATCTGAGCTATTTAGCTCAGTAGAACAGGCATCAGATTTGCAGTCGTGAGACCAGGGTGCGACGTCTGGTAGTGTGACCCCGTAATTTCTATTCTTAACACAAGACCACCCTGTCAACTTCTGTATGGAATTAAACAAATATTAATTACTGCTTAGAACAACTTAAGAACAATTTCATGTCAAGGTTCGGGCCTGGCAACAAAGAAATTACTGATAACAGCGACAGATCACAGCTGGCTATTTTCACTACAGGTAATTAATATAATTTCTAATTACATTTTAGAAAATAGCTTTTACAAGTCTTCTTTAATACAATGATTGTTATCAAATCCCTTATAATCATACTTTTAAGTCTATCTACTTATCTATAATTACCTATTAAAACAAAAAACTGAAGTTGATTTTTCTGAAATTGTGTTTTATGATTTGTTTTGGATTTTGAACTTTGCTGCCGATGGTTTTAGAATTGTGAACTGTTTCAGCAAGTTAATGATTTTCTAAATACCCTACATTTTTAACAAAGCTTGCACGCTCCTGTACCAGCAGGTGTTATGACGTTTTCTCGAAAATATGCTGTCATCAAGCACTTCTTCGATACCCATTGATTCTGTCACTGAAAGTGGTAGTGAGCTGCCGCTTGTAAGATATCAGTTGCAAAAGGTCGTACTTGACAGACAGCACCGAATCGACCACAACATTCAGGATCATTGGCAGAGTTGAAAATGCATAAGCTGATCTCTGATTCAACAATTTGTAATTTCAGGTGTGTAGAACATATTCAGAAACAAAATTCACCTTACCTGTTCGAGTATTTTCTCCACTGTCTCCCAGTGATAGCGACTAGGGATGGCAACAGCAACCACTTTCTTTGTTTTCAAACGCTTTTTCATGGCCTCAACTGTGTCATTAACTAGAAATATAGTTTTTCGAGTTTCTACTTTTGCCTAAAATGGATAAAAATTGCCAATGTAACAACAAAAGCAAACATTACAACTTACATACTATTTCACTGGGCAGGACAGCAAATCACACCGTGTCATTTCGTCGTTTTCCCCAGCTGAATTGTACCATGTACCATCAGTGTGAAAACTAACTAAACATTTAAAGAACACTACTCAGGACAAATTTGAAGACATTTTTGCCATTGTCTTCGAGTCTTTACCACAGACGAAAAGGACGAAATACTAAAACCACAATAACTGGCCATTTTGATATCACTTGAACGCCAAAGGGTGAATTTAGCATATCTATGATATTGTATTTAGTGCATGAAAGTACCTGATGTTGCTGAAGCAGCTATCGCTCTTTGAAATTTATTGAAGATCATAATTAATCGATTGTCATGTTATAACTTTTGGCAGCTACTGCTCGGTGATATGCGTTACGTGGGTGACAATAATGATAAAGATGACGACGACGAAGAAGAAGACGACGATGATGATGACGATGACGTTGACTTTGAGGATAACGATTGACGACTGATAGTGACTATGACAATAAAGATGACGACGACGATCTTAATTATAATGATGATGATGATTACAATGATGATGATGGTCATCATGATGACGATGATGATGACGATGATGATGACGATGATGATGACGATGATGATGACGATGACGTTGACTTTGAGGATAACGATTGACGAATTGATGGTGCAATGATGACGATAATGATGGCGACAACGTTAAGGATGATGATAATGATGATGATGATGATGATAATAATAATAATGATGATGATGATGATGATGATAATAATGATGATGATGTTAATGATGATGATGACGATGGCAATGACAACAACGATTGAAAATTGATGGTGACACTGTCACCGATGATGATAATGATGATGATATTGATGATGATTCAATAGCAACAGTAATCTTAAAGATAAGGAAAAACTCACTATATTTTTCATCCATTTTTTGAGCTTACGTCCGTCAAATTTAAGACCAGTTAATCGTCTATTGTAACATTGGAAGAACGGCTTTGGTACCGGAACTGCAGCAAGATGGCTTGAAAAATCCTGAAATGTAAAAAAATAAGGATTAAATTTTCAATAATAACAGTTAAAAAGTAGATGCGAGTGAGTACAATAGACAAATGCAGCTCATTGGTCAACAAGAATTATGGTCATGATGATCTTGAAAACTTTTATTAGGACTGTTAAGTGTTATAACAGTTGGCATAGTACTTTATCCTGTTCAAGTTCGGCTTGCATGGTAGTGGCATTTGTTGTTGCTCACCAACATAAATTCATTTTACTATTAATTGCATCTCACAGAACATATGGATAATCCATTCTTATCATAACATCCATTGTGTACCGCAATATTTACGTTCAGACTAACTATGTCCAGGATTAGCACACTGACGAATATTTCAAGACACACTGTGTAGCTGTGTGATTTCTCTACTCTCTGGAAAAGTGGCATGCTTGAATGATAATTCAGTAGGAGATACCAAATAGTGAATTGGAATAGATTGTGTAAGCACAGCGAGACATGCCAAGAAATCTTTCTATCTAAACAAAATGCTCTGCAGTCAATTAGCTGAGCTATAAGTGATGTTTGCTTGTTCTTACAAGCACCATTTCCCTAGTCTTCCTACAAGTGTTGTCTCCTTAATAACCACAGTGAAAAAAAGAATGCTATTTATGGGCTTTGCATTCTTGCTTTGGCAAAAGAGGCAAGAATGCAATATGCATAAATCTTCAATGCAATATAAACTGGCCATGAATTTATAAACCATATTCTGCATCATGGTAGCTGTTCATGTATATTCGACTGTTTAAACATTTGATACATCTCTCAAACACTTTGCCCTTTAAAATCACGTTGAAAATTGTCAAGATTCTACTAAAAACATAGTTCAAAGCTTTTCAACCGGAAACTCTTCAAAGTAGAACAGTGTCCAACAAAAATGTTTTTAAGCATGGTTTCAGCATAATGTCAAATACTTTCAATGCAATTTTTAAGTTTTGTACCACAGAAGGATACTTCTAATGGAGACATGACAGAATATCAGCAGTAAGAAGCAATGTATTTCTCATACATCTAAGTGTTTTGAGCCTGTATGTAATTGGTGATCATATAATTGCTAGACTTGTACAAGGCAAGATGTATCAGTAACCTGTCTGAAAGAGACCCAGATATCGAGGATAAGGTTAATTTTAACCTAGCTTGTACCAATGCCTAAGTTATCATTTATGCAATCAAAACTATTTGAAAATATAATTTTTCCAATTACAGTTAACAATACTGGCAACCAAGGCTGTGATTTATAGGTGGTCCCAGGATATCACATAACAAGACTGTAGCTAAGCACACAGATTCACTGCTTAACTTGAGTTAAAATTCATGAAAACCTGTTGATGATTCATGTAAGAATTTAAAATGCAAAATATTTTGTTTGCAGGATTTGGTGAGAAAAAGGTGTATAATGTCATTTAACATACTATAAACAGTCAAGCACTATCAACCTACCTTGGACACATCAAACTTTACAAATTTACATTTTGGCATTGTATCTTTGGACTTCAATTCCTCTATTACTGACTGCAAGTTCAATACATCTTGGTTGTGGGTTCCTTTCAATAAAAAAGTCTACACTGATTTAACAGGTATTCAAAAAATATCTAATAGCTATGGTTTTAGGACAAACAATGACCATTAATTGAAATTTAAGGTAGTACAATTCTGCAAGATTATCATTTTCAACATAACTGTAATAAAATTTACTATTATGCATGCCTGATGTTTCCTAATTGGTACTGCCAAGTAAAATTAAATTAAACATTCTTTTAGTTACTTCTGACATCATATCACTGTCTTCGTCAATCAGCAACACCTTACATTTAATAAAAGCATGGTCTTAAGAGAAACTGGTTCTCAACCAAATATGCTTGGAACTTTCAACAGCAGTCTCAATTTTTCAAAGAATACGAAACAAGGGCACACAAGGGCACAAGTATGAAGCCAATTATGTGAGTGATTAATCACAAGCATGACTTGGATATCTGAGCATTGTTTTGTATCTCCATCTGTATGTAGAGTTTGAAGTGTACACACGAAAGGTGTAACACATGTAGTTTACAGCACACATAGTAATGTCCTTGTGACAAAGACTGCTATAGCAAAGCTTGTTTAGCTATTAGTGTTTGATGGGTCTCCAGGATAGAAGGCATGTCATTAGCAACTCTCCACCATATGGGATAGTCAAACATCTTCCAAGGAGATCATAAAATGGCCTCCAAAGAACACCTCCACCAAGAAACCAAAATCCTGCCCATTAAAGAACACACTGACCTCCTTGAAGCCCAATGCCTGGCTGCAGTAATGTAGCCAAACCATCTAGCTCACAACAAAGCCACCCAACAACACACCCCCAGAAACAAGAAAGCCACGCTTCACTCCAAATATCATGAAACAGTTGAAAACAATCACCACCTGGACCCCAAACACACCCAAAAACACATTCACACCTATTTCGCTGACGATACTCAGAGTAAATTGGGCCCAAAGCCCCTCCTGGACAACAACCCCAGACATCCACCCATCAGAGAAACAGCTCACAACGAAAGGCAGGAATATCCTGGCTCAACTCCACTCCAGCTTCAGCTCCTTCACCAAATCATACTTTCACCGCCTGTATCAAACAGTGGACAACCAATGTCCCAAATTCAACAGGATGCCACACGATGTCCACCTGCCCTCAAGACCCCACCAACCTGGGGAGAAACCCATGGATGTCACTGGCTTCCTAGGCATCAACCGGCAATAACAACAACAACATAGTCAAACATCAGCACCTCAACATAATTAAAATTGATGTCAACATTGATAAGTTTCAAAGCAGTCAATCCATCTGCAAAAAGGTAAGTTGCTCCAGTTTACTCCAGACATGTTCATGAAAGTGGAACTTAAATACCTCATGTGCTAACTGTCAAGAATGTGAGAGTGCCCTTATCAATAGGTATATCACAATTGTGATTGGCAGGTGGATTGGAGGATGGTAGAGTTATGAAAGTTAAACCACTTCAGTTTGTTGCCTTGCTAGATAGAATGCTACCACATTTGTGAATCATACAAGGGGATTGAGATGGCAAACAAGTTACATATTTTTATCTGATTCTCCTACAAAAAGTGGGGGGTTGAAAGTATTATCATAGTACCTGCAGCATAACAGTCATTTCATGAAGTAAGGGAGCCAGGATACATAAATGTATCAATGTGAGTCTGCTGTTAGTGGTGATGTTGGGGATGGCATGCAGTTAATCAGGGAAGAACGTATACAAAACAACTTTGCTAACAATGTCATAAATATTCTTGACCATGACAATATGTCCATTAGGATATGGATAGAGGATGATACTGGTGACATAATTATGGTCCACTACCATGCTGTCGGTAACATGGAACCTAATAGATGAGACCTTGTTAAGGATGGGTGTTAGTCTTCCATCCATGCCTCGGCAAATTGCATAGTGTGCACATTTCAAGGATGTTCACCCTGATTTTTTGCTGAGGTCAAATGTTGGTGTCCCAAGGAGAGTGATCTACACCTCTATGAAAACCACTGGACTGATAACACGTATTACACACATAAGCAAGGTGATTGTAGCAATTACAAAAAAGGAGATAGCATCAGAAAGTAGAAACTGACATAAGTGAAGCACATTGCCAGACTTGTTTTGACACTCAACAGCTTTATTTTAATACTGAATTTTTACTTCAACTGGAGGCATGACAATGGATAGCAAGTTCAGTGTCAATTATGCATGTGTGTTTGTAGGATACTTACAGGATTAAATTATAGAAACACACAACTGAAACATGTCTGAACTTTACAAACATTGATGATGTTGCAGGCACTACCACTTTACCACGAGAGGAACTTAATGCTTCTTTACCTACGTCAACAACTTCCATCCTGACATTAAATTCACTTGGTCTATCTCCAAAAATTCTCTCCCATTCCTCAACCTTACATCAACCATCACCAACAGACATATTATTACAATTATCTAATACAATCCTAATGACTCACACAACTACTTTTACTATGACTCTTCTCATCCTCCATGCGCCAAAAAAGCCATTCCTTACTCCCAGCTGGTATGACTGCATCACATCTGTTGTGATGATCTGACTTTTGAGTGGATGACATATGCCACTTTTTCCAGACCAGAGGCTATCCACACGACATGCCTGTGCCAAATGCCATGCTCTCACCCTTAAATGGGCTGATGCCATGGCTCCTAGCCTCAACAGATAATGAACTAACTTAACCATCCCACTAGTCACAACTTATTATCCCCTTAATCATTCAGTCACAGACATCTTAGCTAAAAATCACTCTATACTACATTCTGATCCTCTGACTGGTACCTGGCACACATCCATGCGGCAGACCATTGTACAAAACATGACCTTTCAAATACACTACATCATCCATCACAGGACCCAAGGGTACTGCTTACATTCACCACTACTATCCATGCACCACAAAAAAGACATAAAATGCACTAAATGTAACATTTTGTACATAGGTGAAATGAAGCAGACATTTTTGGAGTACTTCCATGGGGTGGCATACACCAGCATCATGATACACCCATAGTATCACATTTTGTCAGACCAACCACTATACGCACCAGAGAACCATTGTAGACTCACTACTGAAAAACGGCTTATTCACATTGTTGGAGCCTTTTACCCTCATGGACTTTGATTTTCATTAAACTTAATTAAACTTATGGCACAACAGCTTGACTAAACATCCACTGTGGCCATCCCTGTATGAGCTGTTTCCACTGGGACCTGTCCAATGCAACATTGCTGGTAATGTCAATATAGCTGTAGCTCCAATGGGCTGCGCCATAACAGTTCTTCAGCTGTGAAAGGTCCTTGGAGACGAGACTATCCCATGTGCACCTAGGAGCCATGCACTAGCACCACCAGTCTAGCGGCTTCTGTTTTCTCTAAATGGAGCTGCACAATTGGTTGTGGGGCATCCTAGCAATGTGCCCGAGCCATAGGAGGCATCGTACACAAATGATATTATCAATTTCCGATTGGTTGCAGCATCGAGAGCGGATGTAATTGTTATCCAATCATTGGAAATTCGAGACTCCGAGTACAGAGCGATAGCAGTTCACTAACTGCCATATCCATATCCACTTGCTTACTCGATGATTTCTACTTTTTCCTATCCACAAAATTTGTTCTTTACCCCAGTTCTTTCTTCTTTCTGTGTCTTTCCACAGATCTACTCTTGCCTGTTGTTGTTTTTTTTTCTCTATTCTGTTTCTCCTATGCTCCTTTGGTCCCAGTCCTCATTACATATATGTAAATGTATTTTGTCATTTGTTTAAAATCTACTGAATTCACCTAAAGCTAATGCCTTTATGTTTCTCTACCATCTCTAGAAGACAAACATTTTTTTCTGCTTTTGCTCTTGTTCTATTCATGTTAATCTAATGTGCTGTGCTAAAAAACTAAATTCATTACTTGTTTGCTTCAAATAATACAGAAAGATTGTGGAAAACATGAAATTATTCTAGCTCTCATCCATTCTTGGACTGCACTTACTCTAAAATCATTTGGGGCTGATGACCCATCCTCACCACTATCCTCTAGTATCTGCCACTGACCTTGTGATTAACTGTTTCAATGGCATTCTAAAAAGGGACGATTTTGCCAGACAAGAAGGCCATACATTTTTTATATGCTTAAATATCTTATACACATTCTAAAAGTAATCAGAGGAATTACCTTGTCTGAAAAGTAGCACACAAACTGGAATCTTCCATTGTTCAGATGTGACCAAGTGGTTCAGCTCTGTGCTGTTAACAGATTCAACTGTAGAAAAGGCAAAAATCAACAAAACCATAGAGTTTCTTCCATTATATGGTGATACCATTTACATTGGTATCAATAGATGTATTGATATTGTACAAACATTAATGGTATCAATACAATAGAAGAAACTCCATAATTTGAAAATAATATATAAATTAAAACAAGGGATTTTAGTTTCCCAATCACAGATGAAGCTATTATATCATTTGTTAATTAGACTTTGGAGATGTACCATAACAAGAGGAGTTTCACAAAAATTTATGTCAGTCCACCAATGCTGGAGGCACAACCTTTTATCTAACTGATCACTGCCACTCTGTTGTGCTAACTTTTTGTGCTAGAAAACTTTTCCTGTCAAATTATCATGGAAACTATTTGGATAAATAAGTACTTGTAATTGGAACACTAAGAAAATTTAAGAGCTGTCATGGTATAGTGGATAAGATGACGATCTTGCAGGTCAGAGGTTGCGAGTTCAAATCTGCATCACTATAAACAAAATACCATTGGTGAGAGAAGGCAATGGGAGCCCACTCTCACAAAAGTGCTGACTTCCTAATAAAATCCCTAACCCTGGCATGGGAATCAGTTATGTTCAGTAATGAGTATGCTACAAAAAAAGAAAGCAAATTTAAGTGTGCAAGAATTTTGAAACAACTTTATTTTCTGTGCAGTCTTGGAAGCAAAATTCAGTAAAAGATACACAAATACTAGGAAATAGCTTGAAATTTGGGGATGGAAACCAGACAAGAAATTTGTACACAGGAAATAAAATTCAAATTTTCTTATATCTATAGCTAAAGTTGATTGATCTTAAGAGAACTTCACAGTGTCAGTTAAGAACATAGTTGTCATGATGATTATAAAGGTCCTATGAGCTTCAAAAATACTTCACTATGGAAGACACAGGACAACGTAATCTTCAATATCATAAAAAGGGCTTGTCTTATCAATTTAAACTGGCAAAATCTGAAGTCTATGAAACTAAAATACGACATAATCACTGGGCATCAGAAGATGATCCTTCATAATCATCAAGGATAATGTCGTATGACGTCTGGTATATTCATAGGAAACATCGAAAACAAATTACTTCACTAAGCTGGTAGCACAATCTGCATCTTTATAAACCATGTCTCCGGTACAAGTTCGTATTTAAGACATCAAGATCAAATAGTAAAATAGCAAGTTATTAGACTTAAACTTGATAATCACGTTGGAAACCATGCAGTGACTGGGGCGCCAAAGTGCTCTTTGTGAAAAATTGGTTTTAGAGAAATGTTAATGCCGTATAACTTATTTAAAGACGTTCATATAACTGTCTAGTTCATCCACAATCACACTAGTGGAACGATTCCCTTTGCTCTCAAGATCACGATCACAATATGTTCAGAGATGTTTAGTACAATAGGTCTATGCTAAACGACTGTCGATTTGTTTCAACAGCAAACTTTGACACCAAAAGGTGTCCTTGTTGCGCTTACTGCCCCGGCGCATCATCAAGCATCCGGCGCCTCTGTACCGTGATTACGAGTTTGCAAATCAGTCATTCCTATCATCTACTATGCCACAGTATATCTGCCTATAATATAGTATATAGGCAAACACTAGCTAAAAGTACAACTAAAGGCCTAATCAAATTAAACTTAGTTTGTATCCAGCAATTAATACACTCAACAACGAAAAATAAAATGACTTCATAGCACATGAGATTAATACCTGAGCCTGTCACTTGGTCCAATACTAAACCTATGAAAAAAAATGTTCTCGTAAATAGAAAATATAAATTGGCCATGTTGTTTTCTTGAAGATAGGGGCTTCGTGTTGTCAAGGTTATAGTGGTTGTTACAATACGAGGGGTTTGGTCGCTAGTTAAAAAAGACGCGGGAAAAATAAAGACACTTTTTCAAATCAATAAACTCCAAATGCAAGTGGCTAAATTTTTGGTTTAATGCTTTAGAATCAGCGACGAGGCACGGGGTACGGCAGGTACGGCCGCCGCCGTACCAGAATTTTTCCCATTCTCGTCGGTTTAAATCTATTTTAGGCA
>JANTCA010059079.1:0-16874 GCA_024741275.1 Chironex yamaguchii
TTGCCTATGTTCCATGAATGATTTTGTCATCAAGAGGACGTCTGCTTACCACATGACTAGGCTTGCTAATTTACGAACTTCAGTACCGAAGTAATTCCAGATACACTTCCCAAAAGTTAATAAATAAAATCAATTTTACTATCACGTAAGTCGTGCCCTATACCCAAGCAATATTCTGTAAAGTAACTGCCAAGCAATTAGATCAGAAGGCATCTGCAGATTATCCCATCCCGTGCGCTAAGTACAGCGATGACCTTTTTACAGTTGTACCAAATGCTGGGTAGACATCCTATCTTGATGTTTTGGAAGTAGTTCACACAGGCCTTTCGAGAGCAAGCTAGAGCCCTGGAGCTATAAACAGCGCAGGCCCGAGTACGTCTAAAAATTTTGAAGGGTAGAAGGTATCAAGCTAAAAGTCCTTTATGTTCAACGGGCCCCTAAAAGCTTTCATGGATGACCGTCCAACAAGAGTCATCGTCGTCGTTCGTTTGCTTCCATCGACTCATCCGTCGTTACACCTACAATTCGGTAGAGGCTAACCAGACCCTCGTGTCATCGTCTAGGGAGATGATTCCGCATTCGCCATTCGGTGGCCGGTGTTTAAGGCACGATTCGACGATGTGGTCCACTGTCTGATGTGGGTAGCCGCAGTCACATGCAGCGGAGTCTCTCAGTCCCCAGGATTCCATAGCTGCCACGAAACGTCCCACGCCAGTTCTGATGCGGTTGAGTGTTGTCCACTGTTTCCATGGCAGCTCTTCGCCAAGCAGCTGACCTGGTTCCGCCACGAATCTGTGCAGCCTGAAGCAATCTGCTGTCTGCCACTCTTCTGTGCAGCGACGTTTCAGCCACTGTTTTTTGGGTACGTCGACTGGCGTGGAGCCCAGGAGCTGGTGGGCGTGCTCGGCAAAGGGATGTCGTGACTTCGGACGGGCGCTTTGTGGGATCACGGTAGTGGTCTTGTGGAGGAGGTGATCCTTGTCGTTGTCGTTGACGGCCTTCCGGGTCAACAAGAGTCATGATTAGAATTGTCTAGCATTAGCCAAACATTACGTGGGTCCTACTTGAGTCCCGGGATCCGAGGATTTAACTTGGTTACCCACTCTCTACAGTACTGAGTTTACATTATAGTAGGGAGGACAAGACAAGCTTATAATTTACAGACAGAAGGAATTTGTTGTTCCGTTACGGTTGCGTAACTAGTCATTGGCTGTTCACATATTTTCATACCTTTCTCCTCTCCTGGTTTAGCTACTTCTCTCTATATTGCTCATTGCCTGACATTGTCAAATCGTTGCTGCGTTTTTTTCTTTCTTTTCGGTCACCTTTTGATCCGATTTTACACTACAAGCTTATCTTTTCTGTCCTTGTTCGTATTATTTTGAATTCAAAACTTAAACATCAAAGCATCAAATAGATCCATCCAATCTCAGTGGAGTCAGTCTACATTAGAGCAAGAGAATTATGCCTCTGTAAGTAGAAAGAGTTTGCCATTCATTTAGACTCTTCCAATAATCCTCTTTTCCATTTGATTTGTTGACATTCTTCTTTGTTATCAGTTACTTGCTAGTTTAAGTTAAATTTTGTAATAAGACGGTTGCCATATATCTATACTTTCATTTTCTACGATTCATACTCTGAAGAGTGTCAAGCGGAAAATGCTTTTCGGTATGCTTTAGCGATTCTCCCAAATTTTCAAGCAATAATCTATGTAATCAGTGTCTAACGAAAAGGTTAAACGATTGATTTATTACTCTAAACAATTTTCATGTCTTGCAAGCACTAATAGGTAAGAAAAGTTTTGATTCGTTACTCTAAGTTTGTATCAGACGCTGAAATTATGATCTCATCATCAGATAACTACGTTTCTGATTCTACAAGAACATCCTACGACAACAAGTTTCTATCTTCTATGGCCACTGGTAGGCAGTATAAGGCTTGAAAAAATTTGAGTTTTTGCTCAAATGATATGATAAAATGTTGTTTTTTACACCAAGGCCCAACTCCTTCTTGTATAAAATACTGTGCGCATGCCATGTTCTTGTTCAGTTTAAACGACTGTTGTTCTCAATTGTGATATCAGCTGTACTTATTGTCAGCTGTAACTCACGTCTAAACTTGTTTTTGTCTCATTAGGTTATTCCCTTCAAGTACTAAAAGAGAAAAAAAAGCAGAAAATATGCTTCTTGGCTTCTGTAACCTTCGATCTGACCTATGACCTTGATACTCATAGTTGATCTAGATATTGTAAAGTTGTACCTACATACTAAAAATATTGTTTTTTAGGTCAAGGCATTTAACGTTACAGCCATAACATACAGACATATGGAGTACACTGCAAAAATTACTTTGCAGGACACAGAGTGGTTACTATGATTTCATATTCTTTCGAGCATGGAAATTTATATGTAAAGATGGAGAGTAAATGATCGATGTAGTCAAAAAAAGCAATGGAAAAGCTCAGTGGCTTTTTGCTCTTAGCCATCTTTGAAAATGAAAGAAATGAAAGAAATGGCCATGAATATCACAATCATCTTGAACCAAAAACGGTCTATGGTGCACTAATTTGCAAAAGTTTAAGACCAAACAATGCTACAAAGTCGGAGTTTTATTCAACTTTGTATCAGCTGTAAATTTGCTCCATCGCTATTTACTCGACATGTAAAGTCAATATTGTATAAAAATGAACAATTTGGCATTTACGTGTATTCAATTACTGCAGATTAATCAAGAATTTATGATATTACCTCTTGTCTGTCAATCATACTAGTATCACTCTTCGCTCGTCACGAAAATACCATCCATTCCTTTCCATATTGATGTATGTCAAATATATGTTTAAAAAATTGTAGCTAGTAACACGATAGAAAGAGCAAAAATAGGACTGCTGGGTAAAATGATTCTGAGTCTTGGAATAACGCTTCTCAATTTTTTGTCCTTTCTGCAATAAGATCTGCTTGTGACCAAAGATTTATGTAACCGTCTGCACAATACTAGAGGCATCCGGAATTCCACCTTCAGTCACATATTCCAATTTCTGTATTTCCTGCAACAAAAAAGGTGGGCTGTCATCTTTCTTTAGTCACATTCATTTACTGCGCGTAATTGTCGTAAATTACCCACTATTCTGTTGTCTTAGGAAACGTAAACTACGCTTGTGTAAACAAAATTTTCATGGTCCACCTTTACTTAAAAATTAAATTTTGGTTTCCCAAATTCATACGGATTATCAAGCAGTATGAAAACATCAGTATCCTTTGGAAAGCTTTAAAGCTCCCCAAGCTCTCTATTGATATAGAAAAGACACTTGGATTCATAATGTTTGCTTTTGCCACTCTGCTCCCTCTTTCCCTCTTTCTCTCTCTATCTCTCCACCCCCTCTTTTTTTCTTTTTCTAAGAAGAGGAACAGTGCTTGGCTTTCAGAAACCAAAGTTACAGTACTGCTCAAAAGTACTGCTTCTGAAAATGTATGTTCACATGAATTACAGAGCCTTCCCCCGAATGTTTGGTTAAATTTTGCTTCAGACTGTTGACGTCATACAGCTTAAAGATAAAAGGAACCTATTAAGAATTGATTCATCAACTTTCAGCAATAAGGATAAGTTTACTTTCGTATTACGCGCTCCAAAATGATCCCTACTATTCACCTCATTACTTTATTTGTTATTTCACTAGTACTAAGTGCAACTGCGACGCAAACATCACTGCTGTTCTGGTTGACAAGGGCTATGTAACATCTAAATCAGATTTGCCGTTGACTGGCATTGTTTTTCCTATCGTGGATCGGGTTGGCTATTATTACAACTTCTTTATCGGTCCAGTCAAGTGTTTTGATGCAGATCGCAAATTCCAAGGTAAGAAAAGACACTCCTATTTAATATTTTCTGATGTCTGTCATGTCATTCATCCTAACCTTTCAAAATATACTTCATTTCAAGAGAAATTGTGCAGAATTGATAAGACATTCTTCCACTGGTTGAGGAAACAATTATGTCTGTATTCGAATAATACTTGATATATCATACTTCATAACATTTCAGAAAACAAAATATAATATTCTTCCCTCAGAAGACTGCCTGGATAACGGAAATACTTTAGGTTGAAGTGGCAGTGTCTTATTCGGTGAAATGGTCATAAAGCTGGATTGCATACCAGACTAAATGCACGGGTCAAAGCTAGTCAGAACGAGACTTGCACATAAATTCCTTGTCAGCTGTTATTAAAAGTTCAGTTTTTCAGGTGCATTAAAATATTTACATAAGTTTTGCTCTAATATAACTGGGGAGAAATTCTGAGGCCGTGATATCATCAAGATAAACAGAGAGTTTTGGTTTCCTTGATACTTCCATTCATATTTAATAAATTTTTAGGAGAGAGGAGGTTGTGAAGAGCAAGGTAAAAAAGAATATGTCAAATTATAGTAAATTCAAGTGACTGCAGAAAATGTATTAGTTTATTTGTGTGTAAATGTATATGGATGATCTATTTGTCACATATTTTGTTAACAGAGCTAAAAATACGACATATAATATTACAATAAAAAAATAAGTACATTCTGAAATATCAACTTCTTTTTATATTATTTTTCAATTTATTATTTTTTAACTCTTCAGACACTGCGTTAGCAAGAGGAGCAAGTTATCAATACAAAATTGCAGTTGACTTAAAAAGGACGAAAATTGTTGTTTGTACTGCACCACGAAAACACAGGTAAAGAGCGCTTAATGTACATGTTGATTCATATATTGTTGTAAATACACCTAATCGTCTTTCTTGTGCGTACGCCATGGAGTTTTTACAAACCTCAATGAAGTGAGGAGTAATTGTCTGAGCTCTGTATTACTGATTTATGATTTAAAACAGTATGAATAGTTTGAATTACAATTTGTGTTGCCAAACTGTGAATTTAAGGCAGTTTAAGCCGTACACAAATTTGTTTAAGAACTAATGCTCTTTATTCAAGGTGGATGACGTATTTTAAACAGTAATTTTACGCTTAACTAGAAATTGATTTAGAACCTAGCCTTACACTAGCTTTAGAATACCGAGACCTGCTTACAGATATCTAAAAAGGGGGCTCTTATGTAAACATTGAGGCAGCAAATAAGTGAAGTCCTTTCAATCATGGGGTTTAGTGTAGTATAAAGTTTCATAGTAGGGACTCATGTTTTCAACGGGGGCTATCTATTTTGGTACCAGAGTCTTGAAGCCAAATAGAAGCTAGCAAAAGCCATTATCAAACTGTATCAAGATTATGAGTATTGCCTTATTATACCTAAGAAACATAATGAGAAGTAGGAAGTGCAAGTTTGACCTTTATTACTTTATACTTGTAAAGTTGGTGAAGTAGAAGTAATCCGATTTGAATAGTAAGGTGTAAGAATTAAATATTTGTGATACCTAGTGCTCAAATAAGATCGCTAGATCAAATCAGCCATACTAAACAATGAAATTTGTTCATAAATGACTTGTCCCTTAAAACGAAATTCTACATTTGGGAATGTTCCTCTGAATCTGTTCAAAACGGCATCAAAATCCAGCATGCTCTCTTGATTTCGGTGCATTCCAAGCATCATAGAGGTATCCAAGCGCTCATCAAAGAACAAAGATCACTTTTAATTAGATGCATGGAGCTACGTTTCTCCCACTTTCGGCTAAAAATGCAGGCAATGTACAGGCAATGGATAACAAGCACTTCACCTGAAAGCAAGCTTTCTTTCAATTTTGTTAAGTAATCCTCGAGACGAAGAAGTCTAGTTGGGTACTCAGCTTCCTTTTTCCTTCACCGGTATGCACTTATAGGTAGCAACCTTGCATCAAAGACTTGGATCAGCTTTAAAAAAGCACAGCAAACTCAATGAGTTTCCTAACATCCAAAAGGCTGTTGAAGGTGCACTCCGTCACACTGGATATTTTGCACGGACGGGGGGACTAGCTTGCTCCGACGGAGGATGCAGCCCCCTAGCCCTCTTTTGGCGCCATCCCTGTAATGTACTAACTCACGACTTGTCATGTTTAATCCCGTCTTTATTAAGTGCTTTAGGCTTCGTCGGTAGTTAAATAGCAATGTCTTGCCAATGCCTTGTATGTGAGTTATATGACTCAAAACAGAAAATTTTGAATAATCAATTTCCGTTTTCTAGGTGGAAAAGTAACTGCTTCTTTACAACTAACAATGGAATATCTTGGCAAGGTAGAGGAAATAGATAAGAAACTTTTGATCTATTTCTTGTAGTTGATATTACAATTTATTGGCTACTTTACTTCGATGAATGTTTTTTCTGAATCAAAATTATTTTCACGTTGACTCTATCGAAAAATAATTTCGATTCTTCTACAATTTTTGTCAACTTTCATCACCACTTGGTACGTTTTGCAATGCACAGCTGTTAAAATTGGTATCATAAAGCTGATCAAGGGATATATACAACATTTGAGACGACTTGTAAGCTGCAAGAAACTGTAGCATAGTCATCGGAGATCAAGATAGCAACAGTAAACGACTTAGACAACAGATGTGATAATCATGCTAGATATTCAAAATGAATATCGAGAACGAAATATACAGCACTAAAATAAAAAATGGCAAAGAGAAGAAGCAAGTGGAGTTAGTTAAAAATATCATAGGAAAGGGGAATAGAAGAAACATGAAGCATTGCCTTTTACGACACTTGGAATAAACAGAAAATTGATATTAGGTGTTACCTGCCAATGTTTTAAGGTGGGATGTTTGTCTAGAGGTACGACGATTAACGGTCCCAAACGGTTCACCAATCTCACACTTTGAAAGACTGCTAAGACTTAGCAGTCGACTTCAACACGAACTAATATATACTTGATTAATTTCCTGTCTTTTTCCCGAAAAGGCTTTCTTGTCTAGCATGCATACGGTGCTCATCTGAGACGTCCCACTATTTGCTGTTGCTAATAGGCAAAATATGGAGTACAAAATTCAATAAGCCATAAAGGATATCCATAACAAGACAAGAAAATAATTGCCGACTAGATCTTTCTGGACATTCATCTAAGCCGAACTTCTAATGATTTCAATATCCTCGTTTATTGGAAGCTTACTTTTACCGTTCTCTTTACTAATTTCAATAATTATATTCCGTTTTCTTACAAGGAAAGCCTTATTAATTTGCTATTTCGTTATTTTAACATCTGTGCCAAATATCACAACTTTCATATTGAAGTGGAAAGATTCCCAAGCTTCCTGTCCTATTATGGATATCATTTAAGGCAGAACATCCTTACCGTACATCAGTGTAGATTGATTTGCTGTATACTTGCGTGAAGTCCAAAACCAACCGATTTTAAAGTTCTCAACTAGTTAACGAATTTGCGAGAACGACGTTTCGCATCAGTTTCGGTCGCTGACGTGTCAACAGTCATGATAGCAAGGCAATTCTTCAAAGCAAACCTTTTCACGTTTAATTACCGCACGCCTTGTGGGGTACTTACCCCGTGTAGTGTAAACAGATTGCATTTTCGTTGTCCATATTCCGCACTGGGCAATTACCTAACAATGTAACAATTGTTGCTTTAAGAAATATGCTTATGGGTGACATCACCTTCCCTATTAATTCAAAAGAACACTGTGGAAGAAAAGGTAACTGTTTTCACTTTTCAATAATCTGCGGGTGTAAAGGTTATGCAAGTCTCAAAAATTAAAAGTAAGGAATTGGCTTATGCTATTTTTAGACGTGAATGGGGCACTTAGTACTATTGCTACTTTGATTGACTGTTGGCTGTCAATGCCTCGTCAATATTATTAAAAATAACAAAAGGCTTTTATCCATGCAAATGATTATAAGAAATCTTCCGTGAACCGCGATAAATATATTCACAAAATTTTGGAGACTTACCTTTAGAAATATGTGTACTTTCTAAAAATCTTCATCAAAACACGCTAGATGTTATTCTTCATATAGCAGTATAAACTAATTGAATCCTATGTGGCTTACAATACTTTTCTTGGCTGTCAAAGAGGCAGGGGATATTTTTGAAGGTTAATTAAAGCTTGTTCTCATAAAAGCGTGGCCAGAATTAGAGAAAGGGTCTTATGACGTAATATTGTATGTAGGCTCGCAATAACTCTTACAAACTTTTATACACTTCAAGTTCCAGCTTAAGTATATCTGAAATAATTTGTAAAAATAATTTTGTCGAAAGATCTTGTCCGTGTGACATAGAAATGCTATATACTTAATAAATTACTTATCCAAAGGGTGATTAGCAGCTACGGAGGGCTGAATCCCTCTAATGCTGCCAGGGGGTAATAGAGCTACGTATACATTGCAACCAGAGACCGTTAGCTTTAACATTAATTTACATTGTGCATATTCGCACCGTACACATTTTTAATATTGCCTATTACAAATTGCCTCGCATACGCTTTAAAAGTTTGAAAATTAATTTGATGTTCTACATTTGCCAGCTTTGATGCCAACACTGTTTGATTTGAACGGATTTAACAGTCAAAGTGGATTATTTTACGGGTCTTCAGAGGATGGCTACCATCTATATGAAGTTGAGATAAATGGAAATATCGTAGAGATTACTAATACTGCATGGATATCTGCCCTATCAAGTTCAACATTTATAAATAGTACATATATGTCTGTATTTAATGGACTGCCGAAAGTTATAGCAAGCGACATTGGTGGAGGGCTAACAATATCGGGTAAGTATTATACCCTATTGTGAAAAATTATAAGTTAAATTAAAAATGTTATTTAAATAAAGATCAAAGCAACAAAATAACAAAGGTCAATTGATGTGTTAGTCTGTTTACGAGACAGAACATTCCCTTGTTGCTTGGGTTAAACTCGAAAGATGTACCGCTATCAGAAAACCGGGAGTTTATTAAGTAGCGTCAATTTGCGGATTGTAAATTTCATCTATTCCAGAGGTTTTAGCTTGAAATCGTCGGTTTAAATTTGGAGTAAGGATTATATTGTAATTGCACAAATGCAATAACTCTGTCGAGGAAACGCTTGTGAAGTAAAATGCTTGATATTTAACAGGATATCAAAAGGGAATAGACAGAGTTATATTCTGTTCACGTACCATTACGTACCATAATGTACCACGTACTATACGTATCTCAGTATGTTTAATCCTGGTTGTCAATGGGCATTGGAAAAATAGCTATGTTGTCGTTCTACAGTTGTCCCACGTGTAAAATAGGGTGCTAACTTCCATAAAGTGTCCCCTGAGTACGGAGTCCTGACCAAAGTGGGATCATTTAATACTTTTAACTCTTGGTATTGTCATGGATTCTGACCCACAACCTGTACTATAGGCGCAGACTTTCGATCGCCGTCATCCAGGGGTGGATGACTGCCCAAAACTGAAAGTCAAAAAAACTCCACATGTTCTATAAACCATATATATATAAACATACATAAACTGAAGATAATAAAATAAAAACTAATCAAAATTATGATCGGCGTCCTACAATTCATGGCATCCGGATTTCCTATACTCAACAATTTGACGAAAACGATGTGCCGACCAAATACATCAAGCTGGAAAACAATAGTGACAATTTGCTTGGAATTTCTTTCAGGTGGGCTGAGGTAGACAAGTCTAAAACTGCAAACCATGCCTTAGCTCACTTTTCACCAAGATTCTATCCAAAAACCAACAAAGTCCTCACCATCTCCCACCATATCATTACCAGTGCTTCTTTTGAGAGACCATTTTCAGGAGTTCGGCGACATAAGCTTTGGACTGGACAATCAATGCCACAAGCCCAACTGAGTGGCTAAGCAATGCCCATGGTTCACAAGGGGAGCAAATTCATTTGTCCTTCTCGAAGTTTATGAAAGAATAGCTAACTAGAGTAGAACAACTGACTGAATAACATATGTACAAATGTACATTTTGGATTGGATTCCAAGGTCATGTTAGCATATTCCATTTTTTCCCATTAAACTTTTAGTTAACTTTGGAAATCTGGTAGTGAGATCGATGAGTGATATGTAGCGAGATTAAGTTATATTTATGGGTAGATTGCATTATTCAAAAAAGGGATAATTCATTCTAAAATAGAATAGGATTGATGAAGTGAGCAAGGCTTAAATAAAGGGTGACTATTGCACATTTGGATGAAATCTGCAAGTCTTTGCGCATAGCCATGCTAAGGGTCAATACTCCAACAAATAAGTAACTTTTGATTTGAATGCTTTCTGCGATATGTCTAGTTGAATTCAACCCTGTTTAGACAACATTGCTAGTGATGAGATATCAATTCATTTTTTGTATAAATGGGTGCAATCTGGTGACGTAGAGACAAGACAATAATGTTATCTAGCAGCTTTGCAACGAATGTTGCGCAAAAATTTGGTCCGAGATTGAAGGCAATAAATAACACATTGTTACAAACGTCATTGTTAGCTCCTCTTAGTTTTCTCCTTCTTCTTTTCCCTTCTTCTTTTCCTCTTGCATCTTCTACGTACTCTGATTTAGCAGAATCATCACATGGAATTGGTTACTAACCTGGACCATGAACATGATTCTCTTGTTGAGTGGCTTTCAAAGTTTAATCTGGCTGGGATAGAACTATCAAAAGCCATCCCGACCACTATCTAATAGAATGCAAGTCATTTACTTGAAAAGGAGTCTTTTCCATCTCATCCGGTTGGCCTTGAGATAATGTAAGATGTCCCAAGCTTTGATCGAATCCATAAATAAATGATAGTTGTCCTGACATGGCATGTAAGTTGTATTCCTCGACTCTTTGCCGTTATGTTATGCCGTTAGCATTTTTATTTCAATGAACGTCCATACTCCCCCTACCCAGTGATTAGCCAAATGACACAACGTATTAAAACTTCTACTCAAATAGTTTCTTTCTTCACACTGTAAAACCGTGGAATTTGGGAAATTCTTTCTCTTACAAGCGATCTTCATAGTTTCAGGACTACGATTAACCATGATCTTTTCTTTGAATGACTTGTCTTGAACTGTTTTAATTCTTCTACAAACGTAGCTCGCCACGTGGTAGTACTCACCTGTCATTGTTTTTCGCGACGTAGTTAATAAGAAAGTTAAAATATAAAACTACCTGGTGCATTTCTTGAGTAAATTCCATATAGAAATCTGTCGACTTCTACATGTAATTTATGCATATGGTGATAAATGGATGCTTTTTAAGGTCAAACACGTGCCACTTGTGCAGCGTATTAATCAATAGGCAGGCACCCCAAAACAGGGGTAAACGATCGAGGTTGAATGACTTATAGCCTTTCAACCTTTCCGTTGGAGTTTTTTAGCTCAATAGTAAAGGCGTCAGATTTGCAAGAGTGAGACCCGAATGGTCATAATCACACCTTAATTTCAGTTCCTGAATAAATAACCTACAAGAAATGGATATGTATTACAGTATCTATTTGTGAGTGGTAAAAACATACCAGACAATCATAAATTATTCATTGACATAAAATCAGTTTGAACTGCTTTTACTTGCCTATTTGTTGCTACAATCAGAACAATTCAGATATAGACTGAGGAAAGGACAATGCGGTTGCCAAAGGGACGTTTCAGTTTCAGTTTATGAACTTGAAATTATTATGAACATTATTGGCATTGGTTGAGAAATTCGATACTTGTACCTCTTTAGTCATTTTTGTCATCTCGTGCAGATATGCCATTTAGATATTGTCTAATTTAAATGACAAATTTTGTTTCAACTTGTTTTAGTGACACGATCTGGCGTAGACATAAGCGAAAACGGTGAACGAAGGAGGTTTATGCTCATACATTCCGATTCATAGCTTCAGCACGGATACCAAATTTGACAAATACATTACAAATAGAAACATATTATTATATATGGTAAATGAAATTACCAGATCGTTAGTTTTAGATTGTGTTAAATTCTCTACAGTTGTTGTTGTTGTTTTATTTTATCACAGTAGTTAGTGTCAAATTTTGTACAAATTTTACTGTTAGATAAATAAATAAATGAAAAACATTCAGAAATTTATTAATGATCCTTGCCTCAGTTATATATGCTTTTTCAAAAGGTCACAACTGCTTTTGTAAATTATTTGTACAATAATGATATGAAATCAATAATGTTGAACTCTTAAAGGAAATTTGTGAAGCATGTGGACAAAAAAACCTTCTTAAAAGGCAAAATATTGACCTGAACAAAATAAATGCATATCCCCTTCTCAACGATCCTATTATATCAAAGCATAAATTGGACTCCAACAGTCCAATAGAGAGCTAGTTCTGGGCCCATGCCACCTTGAAAAAAGAGGCTACTAGATAGACCAAGGTAAAAATGAATGACACACTAAGACAGACGTTTGATTCTCAGCAACTGAAGATGGTCATCAATAAAAACAAAACGAGCGTACTTAATCATTCTATAATTATCAGTGGTGAATATAGTCAGACGTTAAAAGAAATAGTCTCATCTACCGAATAGCAATAGGTTAATTAAACCTAGATAAACTACGAAACCACTAGAGATACAATATAAATTTGAGAAGTAACAGAACATGAATGTATCTATTCAATAGCTGCAAAATTTTATTATCATATTGTACTCTAATTACTTGTCATTCTCAGGCGGTTTTTAGAAATGCTTTTGGAGCTTGCAGTTTAGAAAATTCATCAATTATGCAAGAAAGGTCTAGCAAATTTGCTTTGTCACTACGGATATTCAAAATTGCCAGACTATTTAACCGTTCCTATGCCATTGTAGACCAAGAGTAAGATTTGATTCCCTTCAACACACCAACAATTCTCTCATTAGAAGCAGCTTTTGCTGGCAATGAACAAAATCCTAAATGCTATGATCATGTTTTGGAAAACATTATCCAATCTCAAATCTAATAATTTACCATAAATACCACTACAGCCTGTACTTACTCAGTGTTACATTAAAAATATGAGTTGGAAAAGAATTATTTTTTTATCCTTTGGTACATCAGTTAGTATTTCGAATGCATCTAATTAAAAAATGATTCCATGTCATTTCTATTTAGTTTGTCAATACGATCAACATCAAAATGCAAAAGACCGGGACCAGAGCTTGTTACACTTACAGAATCTATAATTAGCGTCACACAACTGCTGCGGTTCCAATTGAAATTAATTACCTCTTTACCGCCTTTCGTTGTTTTTGCTAGTATCTTCTAATGGTCTAGCTGCTTTGCTGTCTACATCCACACCAGTATGACCACCCTCTAGTTCAGACTGATGGCGATACATAGCAAGCGGGAAGACGTGGACTTTTTGATAAGTTCTTTTTGCAGTTTTGCACATTTTCTTTTACTACACCACTTTGGAATTTTTCATTTTGTTACAAACAACGTGAAATCCCCTTTTCTTGACTTTTAAAACAACAGAGTGCATGATTTTAAAACCACTAGATTAATAGAAACAGTTGTGTCCAACAAAGGTCTTGTCTCTTTTGGTACCATCTAGTCTCATTCGCATATCTCTGACAAAAGAGTTCTAGCTGAGATAGACTACTCAACATTTCATTTCTATTCTTAGCAGCGTTAGGCAATTTGAAATTAACCTTCTTCTGTTCTTAATGACACCAGTCAAATTGCCATCTTAAACAAAATTAACAAATGCGCAATCTATCTTAAAATCACCTTGATGTCGTAATTTACTTCTATTTGTGTATACCAGTACATTTTAAAGCCCTTTTCGAACAATTTTGGAAACCTAGAGCACATGATCAAGGCTAATGGTATTACCATTGTCGTATAAGGTAAAAATCTAAGTAGTTCATGAAAGTACTTGACGGGAAGTATATGTGTTGCAGAATCATTTATTCACTATGTGATGGCTGTCTCTGATAATGACGTATGCCTGCGATGGTGAAGGGTTGAAACCACAAATATAATAGATACGTTACGCATAACTGGATCGCTGCCAGAATCCTCGTCATGACCGAAAAGGTCTATTGTTTGCGAGAACCATATAAATTTGGTCGCAAGATTCAAGGAAAAGAGAGCACCAGCCAAGACACGGAAGAAGTTAACTATGCTCAAGACAAACTCACGCCTTTGCCATCACAAGTAAAGAGAAGATTGAAGAAAGTCATCGTAGACCATCAATTTAACAAAGCAGTATGGGTATGATGAGAACTTTTGAAGATTGAACTTTGTAGTAATTTAAAAAAGGAAATTTATTTTGTAAATACTTGAATAATGTTAATTATATAATAATTACGAAATTTTGTTGCTGTGTCATCCACCATGTTACAGGCCTTAACATGCTGTGGCGTTTCCCTAACGAAATTTTGAGGGCTTGTCTGGGAGAATTCTTCGTCTTTATAATACGGTTTATATTGTTGTCAAGTTTATTTTGTAGCCATATTGATTATTTTGATAAGGTACAACATTTTCCGTTAGCAGTTTTAAGGCGGCGTCTGGTGTTCTTAGAATTTGTTTGCCCTTTAGGCATTGACATGTCTACCGATAATGAAGAAGTAAATGTGTTGCATATGAGATTAGAGTTGGAGATTATAGCAAGAAAATAGAGCTTGAGTACCGAATGGAGTTGAAAATTCATAGCAGCAAGAGTTTGGTAGTAAACATCATCCCATCTTGGAATTTGAGGCATCCAAACATGTCCGCCTTGTGCCGAATTTTACCGAAAAAAAATTTGATCATTTTTTTCAACGGTTTAGAAAGATAGCCAGTAACCTTAGCTGGCCCCCAAAATTTTGGCCACTTCTTGTCCAAAGTGTATTGGCTTGGAAAGGTCAAGGGGCTTACTCCTCCCTTTCTGTAGAACAAAGTTTTGACTATGATACTGTCACGGAATTTGTCCTAAAGGCAATTAAGCTTCTGCCTGAAACCTATAGGCAGACGTTTTGCAGCAAAATCAAACCACTTCATCAAACATATGTAGAATTTGCTCAAGACAAAGAACTTCGTCTTGACAGATGGTGTCTTTCTAGAAATATTGGAAACTATTTTAGTAAGTTGCTTACCTAAAGAAGTAAAACTATGCATTGATCAGAAAACAGTTGATTATATACAGACAGCAACCACTTTTGCTGACGATTACTGATAAACAAATTCTCTACGTAACAAAACTACATCTGCTTTTTGTAAGAAATGAGCGATTTTATGATAAAACAGGAAAAGCCTCGTTCAAAAATCGGCCTGAGCCTACTGAGAGTCAAAAATTAAGGACTCTACCGAAGAGAAACCTGGTAGCAATTACATGACGAACTCAATAAAATGCTCTTACTGCAAAACACCTGGTCATGTTATGTCAAAATGCCTTAAATTACGGCGCAAAAGGGAAAGTCAAAATGGCTCAACAATTGCTCTTTGGGCTTTGTTTGGGTTTAGATGGTCCATTTTCACAGAAAACCAATGAAAAACCTAGAAATCTAGCAGATCACCAAAAAATGCTAAACGATTATTCCTTTTTCTTGTCTAAAGGTCATGTTCACTTGGCTGATAATCCCAATTCAGAGCAGGAAATGTTGATTTTGCGAGATACTGGCTGCTCACAAAGTCTTTCCAGTACCTTATCCTTTTCCTCTAGTTCGGCTTTAGGAGAAAGCATGCTAATACAGAGTATTGAAGGAAGCTATATGTCCACTCCCCTGCATATAGTTATTCTTAAGTGTGAGTTTGTTTATGGTCCTGTTAATGTAGGCATTTTACCCAAACTGCCGGTACAAGGAGTGGCAATGCTTTATGTAATGACATTGCCAGGGTTTCTAGTATAAGGTGAGAGACAGTTAGGGCTACATCAAGTGTGCTGACAGAAATTGAAATACTGAATTGTGAAATTCCTGCTATTTTTCCATCCGGTGTGACTACAAGAGCTTAGAGTCACTTGCAATCCGTAGATCCAATGGATCCATTAGGACTTGGAAAATACTTTTATTTCCCATGACTGCAATATGCATGAACTTATGGACACACATTCCTTACACGAGAGCCTCCCTGAGCGTCATCAGCAAAACAGTCAAACATCTGAAAATATTCATTACAAACTGGGGAGAGACAAATTGATACAACATTAACGCAATGACCCAGAGCTCAAAGAACTAAGAGCCAAAGCATTGCCAGAAAAAGAAAGTCTTAATCATCCTGTGTCATTACATGCAATCAGGCCTTTTGATTAGAAACTGAAGGCTGCAAGGGTGCCAGCAGACCAGGAATGGTCTGCGATGCATCAAATTGTCCTACCCAACTCTCAGAGGAAAAAGATAATGAAATTGGCACATGCAATTCCTCTAGCTGTTTACGTAGGTGTGTGGAAGACAAAAGAAAGAATATTAAGACATTTCTGCTGGCCGACTATTCATAAAGATGTAGCTCTATTTTGTAAAACCTGCCGCAATTGCCAAATTGTCGAAAAACCTAATTAGGGGATCCCAGGAGCCCCACGCCAGCCTATACATGTAGTAAGGGAGCTTTTTAAGAAGATAATTGTTGATTGTGTTGGTCCACTTACGAAAACAAAAATTGGAAAGTTTTAACTGTTGTCTATAATGTGTGCTGCTACAAGATGTCCAGAAACTATACCCTTGAGAAACATCAAATCTCACACCATTGTTAATGCTTTAACAAATTTTTTCAACAATGTTGGTCTTTCATCAGATATTCAAAGCGATCAAGGACCTAATTTTATGTCTGGAACATTTCAGCAAATTGCTCATGAGCTTGGCATCAAGCAAATTCACTCAAGTGCCTACTATCCTCAAACTCAGGAAGCCCTAGAGAGTTGTCATCAGACCCTTAAAACAATTAACAAAAGCTTTGTTATGATAACGCCAAGGATTGGGATGAAGTTAGAACAAGAGTCATCTGGGAAGACTAATTACTCCTCGGTTCTACAGAATCTTGATCTTATCATTTCTCATCTA
>JANTCA010059090.1:0-13921 GCA_024741275.1 Chironex yamaguchii
TGGATTAAGAAAATCCGAAACATGTCTTATAAATTTAAAACATTGGTCATTGCTTTTAGACTGATTGCTAGTTTTGTGGTGTCACGTAACTTTGGTAAAATCTGATTTTAGAACTTGGTATCTTGATATATCTGTATAATTTTTGTTTTTGCTTACACAGAAACTGTCATTACAAAAGTTACTTTCTGCAAATATTTGTAATAATGTAATAATTTACTATCTGTAAATCAGATTTTGCGAACAAAAGAAATCATTTTAAGTAAAAAAGGCCTTGTTTAAAGATATATTTGTTACTTTTTCTATAAGTTTGTGCTACTGACAGGTAAAAAAAATTCAATTCCAAATGATTACCCCCACCTAAAGCATCCTGGGAACAATTACTTGGTTTTGGGTTGTCACTTTAGTGAAAACACAATATCTGATACTACAACATGGCACACTTTTTATGATTTATAAATTGTATATATCACGTTAGTTGGAAAAAAAATACATAAATAACATGCTACAGTGTATAGCCCTTGGCTCTTGTATCAATTAACAATTTAGTGTTGTGATTATCAGGTGGTTAAGCAAGGACCCCTCTAGTCAAACAATGGATATATTAGTGAATTTTAAAATCTTGAACCACTAAATCATTAAAGTTAAAAATTTCTAAAAAATGCTTATGATATTGATCAATCTAATCAAACATCAATAAAACAAGTATTAGAACAGAGTGGTTTGGGACTTATAAATTTGACCTCTACATAGTGTCCATCAAAAGTTCAAAGTAATCCCATATCAAATACTGACACACAAGCATGTATCTCTTGTTAATCTGTTCAAATCATCAAAAGTACAATACAATCCAGATTGATGTTTTGTGAAGAAAAAAATATTAAATTCATATGTCACTTTAAAAATTGGTTTCTCTACCCTCTAGATTGGTCCTACTTATCTGTTAATCAGCAGCTAACAACAAACATTTTCTCCTTGATATATGTCAGACAAGGCCATATACAGTGGGAAGTGAGGGCACTCACTCCCTTTAAATTTTCAAAGTGAAGGGGACTTCTGAAGTCAAGAAGATATTCAAACTTTAAAATGATGTAAAATCTGCTGGAAGATGTCACTTAATTGACAAAAACCACACTTAGATAAGTTTGAAAATCTTCCATTCTTATCAGCTGAGTATTTATGAGAGTAATTTCAATTATCATGCTATGAGATAAGATGGTAGTGTTCATCTAGTGCAAGCAAAGAGAAATATAACTTCTTTTAGCCCCACCCTTGGTTTGCTTGACAAATTTAAACCAACATCACACATGTTGACAATTCTTACAAAACATTTTTCGCTGAAATTCAAGAAACAGTAATTCATGGGATATCAATTCTTATTCATGTGTAAATAAATGTTTTCTACTGACACAACAGGCAGGATGGTAAACATTTTTCCCTAATTGTTGTTGAACATCGTTGAAAACAGACCAAATTATACTAAATTTTATTGGTCGCCAGTTAAATGCAACAAGCTTATTTCTCTGATTGATTTATTGATTACACTATGCTATAATTATTTTGCCATATCACGTCAAGAAAAAATTGGTGCCAGCATTGAATGACCCGTGCAGTATGATTCCAGACAATGATGATAACGATTCAAGCAAAATGTATGAATAAGATGTATTTGTAGAGTATTATAATTTAAGGGTTTATAAATTGATGATAGCACAAAGTGCAGTGATAGATAGAATACTGGTCAACTTGGGCAGTAAAATTTAACATTCTAATTTTCCTATGAGCTATATGCTTAACATGTCATTTGAATGATACTTTTTTACTGGATTGACTCCAAGGACCCTTACTCATTGGAGTAGTATTGTGCCTCATGTTTGACAGAGTGGTATAACTAATTCTACCTTTCTAACAACTACAAGCTTTAACGGCATTATTACTTAATGCTGGACCTTTCAGAGTGATTTAGAAAAGCATTGATGTGGATGTTTATTCAAAACATTGTTACATTATTATTGTCAATTGTGCATATTCTTCTCCAATGTCTATTTCTGTCATAAAATTTTAAGAAAAATGCTGCAACATTTTAAATCACATATTTTCATATTTTTCAAAAAATGGTCATACTTATGTTATAGAATTTTAGCAGAAACAGTTTTGCCTTTTATGATGTTCAAACAATATCATGAAAATATGATTTGGATTTGTCTCTGTCCATGGACATGAGCATATGCCAATGCAATTGCCTCTCATATAGAAAAACATCTGAATGCCATCATATCCACCGTGAAGGTTAACATTCTGTCAGCTGGTCAAATCGTCATTTTATACCTTGAGAACTAAAATAGTTTAAACGATTTGGCTTGAGGTTTAATTATTTCAGGCAATGATGTTTGCAGTTACCTAATACAAAGAGCACGAAGATTGCTCTTACCTAGGAAGTAATCCTACTGCTAAAACTCTTGATTTCATTACTTTGATACCAATAACAGCATTTTTGACTTTCCTGAAATAAAGAAAAAAGTATCATATCATTATATTAACACTGCATCAGGTGAGACATATGGCTAAGCAGAAGATTTCTTTAAAAACTGCATTACTAATAAGGATGAGTCAGAATAGAATAGAGAAAAATGCTTGGCATGTGACAACCAAATACCTGCACGATTTATGGTGCATCATAATTTGTAGTTATATTTTTCTATTGTCATTAAAATAAGGATAAATATGATAAGATTTTCAATAGATCTTGTTACATATTAACACACATTAAAATAGGATCCTGTCAAGGATCACGTCTCCAATTTATAGGACCCTTTCATATCCATGCTAGTGAAGATCTTCATCTACATATTTTTAAGATTGTATTCACAGAGTCAATTTATTTTGTTTTCTTTTTGGCAACTTAAAAAGTGTTTGTTTCTGAATGTTTGCATCTTTGTTATCTATTTTTCCAAGAAAATCATCACACAAGAATTTGAAAGGTTCAACTTTACAACATACAAAATTTACGCATTGTATTATTTTAGGTCCTTCCCTTAATCCAAAAGATTTTATCTTGGTCAAGAACTTTGCATTTGAACTTTCGAATCAGATGGAACATTACAATACTGTGCAATTAAACTCGTCGTGGATGTATGGTGATGTAAGGCCTTGACGCTCTTCTGTCTTTTTGGCATTTCCAGCTACCTAAAATTTTTTACATCAGCACCCGGGCAAGTCTCATAAAGGGGGGGGTGCTCATTCAACTGGGGCTCTGAATTGAGCAGGACATTTACTAGACTGTTGTAGTAGCTCAAAGAAAACATTCATTATATTTGGTTGAGAGCATATTCAAAAAGTTTCCATGTTATCAAAAAATGAAAGTGATGACTGGAAAAAAGTGGTGGGTGTTTACTTGAGGGGGTGCTGCTTTGAGGACTTACAGTATTTATATCGACATATATACCCAAAGTAAGACCTTTTACAGGATCTTGCAGGATCCCATAAGATCCTGTGCAGGATCCTACAGGAACCCAAAGAATCTTACAGGATACTACATAGGATCCAGTATGAGATCTTGGCAGGATCCTACAGAAACCCAAAAAACCCTACAGGATCCTGCATAGGATCCAGTATGGGATCTTGGTAGGATCCCACAAGATATTGTGCAGGATCCTACAGAAGCTCAAAGAATCCTACAGGATCCTGCACAGAATCCAGTATGGGATCTTGGCAGGACCTTGCACCAGGGAATATTGAGGTGATCTAACATGCAACTTAAGGAAGTTGCTATTTTTAAATACGTAGGTTGTATTATCCTTTAACAATCACACAAATCAATGCCTTTAAGGTTGAAATATAACTTTCAGAAAAGTGTAGCATTAGACTGCAACTACCAGCATTCTTCTCAAACTAAACGAAATCTACATACCTCACGGCTTCCAACTGTTCCACCCTATCATCTGAAGTCAGACCTTTCATCAATGATATCTCATTGGTGGTTTCCTGACGTATTAATAATAATACAAAACATATACCAAAACTGAAAAATAAACAACAGTGGATCAATATTTGCAGAAGAGCATCATAACTACCATCATTGTTTGTTCTTATAACTAAAACTCCAAACTATATGACTTCATTTGTTTATTCTACCTATAGTATCTTCTACATTAAAGTCACAGTAAACTTGATCTTTCTTTTTCAGTTTACCAAAAACACATACACCTTTTACCAGATTTACTCGTGGATACTTGCAAATCAATAAATCATTCGTTGTTTGCTTTTGGATACTCATGCTTAACACAATTATAAATACCCATATATAGAAAAGTAAAGTAGGACTTAAGTCGCATTAAACTTACATAATATAAATACTATATACTATACTATATATACTATAAATATTAAGAAATATACCTTACTATACATGGCATATGGAATGACATTACCAGAGAAACTTTCCAAAAGATTTTTTTGCCAAACCTTAATATTTAAAATGTGATATTTCATTCAAAATTGCAGAGTTTGACACATTTTGAACTCATGCTCTGCTTTGAATTGAATACGTTCTAACATTCTCAGTACACATATTTTCTGATTGAGTTATGCAAAGTCGCTGCTTCGTAATTCAAAGAGAGGAGGCCTTCTCTTATGTGGAGATGCTACTTAGAGCCAAGACATCCAGTACAGGAGCAATGATCGTAGCATAACAGCTGAGAAGGGCCAGGAATGCAACTCCCTTACTCTGTCTTCTGAGGTGAACTTATCCATGGAGGACACGAGGCGAACAAGAGCTACATTTCAAAGATAGCTGAGACAATACATGAAGAATTCAAAGATCAATCCGGAGACATAGAAAGAAGTAGACATAGATACAAAAAGATGGAGAATAACAGCGAAGGGAACTATTGATAACATCAAGTAGGAACTTCAGAGATTTACAGAGTACACATCGACAAAGCCACTGAAATAAAAGAAACCCGTGTGTAACCTTGGTAGACATACCTACAGTTTCTTTTGCTTGTATTTGAATCATATTGCACAGATGGCAAAGCACTAATCAGTATGCAGCAGGCAAGACGCATTATATTTGCATACACACCGGTAGCAGTAACAGCCGAAAGTGTAGAGATTAAGGCAGCAGAAAAGTATTATATGAAACGTATACCAATAAAAGTAATGGGTAACTTACGTCTGTCTCCATGCATTCATTCCAACTTTCGGGATGCATTGTCGTTCTCAAATTATTTACATACAGCAACAGATCCTTGCAGGAAAAACCTCTCTACCATCTTTACCGTCAAGACTTGACGAGAGAATAGATGGCCACGTGACGTCACTGATCAACAACGAGGTTAGTGGGACATGGCGGCACTAAACTAAATCCACTGAATAGAGAGATGGGCATCTCTTTATTCCGTGACTGAACTCTATGGCTAAATTGCGTACTTAATACCAAATATTAGAGACTAGTAGCGTGGCCATGCGGAGATACGTTGGGGCAATAGCCCCCATTTTGGGGAAACGATGGTCCTCAGGTTTCCTTCAACTCAATCAAGGCACGTCTCTCTACCTACGGAGCAACCCTTCTCTACATGATCTCCACCTAGCCCTGTCCTTGGCACTTCAGGATCACATCTGGCCTATGTGCTCTTGCAGTTCATCTCTCCAGCGTGTCTTTGGCCTACCAGGAGATCGTTAATTGTCCACAGGCACTGTTTTGTTATGCGCGTGGTCCACCTGTTGTCTGTTCTTCTAGAGACGTGCCCTGCCCACCTATGCTTGTTTCCCCTGCTGAGGTCTATGATGTCGATTAATTTTGACTTACGTCTGATCCAGCTTGCTCACTTTCTACCCCGTAATGCTAAACCCATCATGATCCTTTTCATCTTTCGTTGTGTAGTAACCAGCTTCTGTAGTTCCGTTTTGTTTCGAGACTATGTTTCACAGTCATATGTTAACACCTGCAAAATGCATTTGTTGAATGCTTTTCCTTTAAGTGATATAGGAACACTCTTTTGCACATGACGGAGTTCAGTTTGTTGAATGCACACCAACCCTAGCCAATTGTGCATTTTACTTCCTTGGTTTGAGTCATAGTCTTTTGCGATTTTCTGCCCGAGGTAGATGTATTTGTTGATCTCTTCTATTTTCTGACCATTTACAAATATGTCAGCATGAGTAGTGAAGTTGTTCAGCATGACCCTTGCTTTGCCAAGGTACATTTTGAGACCAACTGCCTTGCTGGTGTCATTAATGTCTTGCAACATGGTTTGGAGCTGTGCATGGGAGTTTGCAATGTGTATGATGTTATCTGCTAAGAGGAGCTGGGATAGATACTCTCCGTCAACTTTAATTCTCCTGTTGTCCCAATTAATTCATCTGATGATGGCGTCTTGTAGGCATGATCTGAATGGCCTTTGTTAAATATTGTCTCTCTGTTTTGCGCCCCAGTGAATTTGGAATTTGTCTTTATCACTGTGCAGCTGTAGTACTGATGTTATGTTCTGGTTCAGGTCTTTCAGCATGGAGATATAGACCTGATTTATGCCTTGGTTCCTTCAACGCTCTGTTTTATAGACTAACCGTCCCCAGATTACTTTAAGTTCTCCCCCACTTTATTTACAATGCCCACGCTGTTGTCGGAGACCCTGTAGGAGTTTACAAATCAGATGCCAATTGTTGATATATTCGTCGATCAACAGGCACAACCACTTAGAAGTTCCTCTTTAAATATTCTGCCACACCTTACCATAATTTGTTAAATCACTCTAAATATAGTATTTACATTATCTTAACGTAGAATATGTAAATATTTATACTGCAGTTAACTTGTAAAACTGCAACAGAGTTAAAATAAATGTAAACTGAAATGAGATTGCATGACTAAAAATCTTTCTACCCTTAACTATTAAGCTATTTAAGTCAATACATGGGGAAGTTAGGTCTGTAGTAGGGAGACTCGCGTTCGAAGCTCAGGTGATTGCAACCATATATTTGCTTACGCGCACAAAGCCACTCTGGAACATCTGATCATCTGTTCATGACATTAACGGATTCAGTCATACGAATTCTGCCCTCAATTGGTGACTGTATCTAAATAATAGTATACATCACTCACCAACCTTACAATGTCCAAGAAGACGTAGACAGCTTTGTGCATGATATGAACATAAAAAATTACAGTCACGGACCTTCGATCTATGTTGTTAGACGATGGCTCGTAATTGCAAACATGACTCCTTCTCAGCTGAGATGAAAAGAAGATGACGAAAGATTACAGATCATGCAACCCTGATCGCAAATGATTAACTCTGTAATATAATGAGTATATATCTCTTACAAGAAAGTGTTTTACCTCATTATCATTTTCAACATCAAAGACCTAAATATTGATCTATATTACGACAACGTTCAATGGAATCCTCCATGCTAATAAACTTACTGACGTCATGAACCAGTTCTTCGCATTTTAATATTGCTATATGCTACATCCTTTGTAAAATGAATTGATATTAAAATGTCCTAGACTGAAAAGGGATTTGTTTTAAATATACATCAAGAACAACATAGCGATGATACCTCATTCATCATCAACTTCGCAATAGACAAGAAAGAATTACAGTAGAGCCCCGCTAACTCGAACCCCTATAACTCGAACAGAGTCTCAATTCCCTTGGATTTGAACTAACTTTTCAGTCATTCTTACCCGGATTACTCGAACCCCGATAACTCGAACGCCCCGATAACTCGAACAGATTTTCGCTTCCCTTGACCAAAGTTTACCCCGATAACTCGAATTTCTGGTTCTTATAACTCGACAGGAAGGCCAATTGAGATGTCCCATTGTCTGTTCGTGAACGAGGGAGTAGAGGAAATCAGAAGCCATATACAGAAGATAGAGGCATTGGCAGCACGAAACTTCAGGACCTCCCAACGACAGCAGGCACTGCTTTCTTTTTTTGGTTCTAAAATGCAATCACCACTGAACAATAAGGACCAGTAAGAACGTTACTTACAGTTACATTTACAGTCGTTGCAGTGTATCGCTACAGTTGTTTAAAATGTACTCTCTTTTTTTCTTGATATAAGTTTAATATCCGTAATTTGCACTACATTGTATACCGAAGTGCTGAAAATCAATAAACTTTTAATTATTAGCCTAAAAAATTGAATATTTTAATCGACCCCGATGACTCGAAACCCCGATAACTCGAGCAGATTTTCGTTTAATTCAGAGTTCGAGTTAGCGGGGTTCTACTGTATGTACATTGCAGGAAGAGTTCGTTACATGAGACGATTGAAGACGGAAGATAATGGTTTCTATGATATCAATTGGAAACGTATTCGAAGAGAAAGACGAAATCCAGGATATAAGGGGTTAGTTTTGGAAACAAACAAGGTTTAAACTCCGTCCTGTGTCTTGTCTTTGTTTTTCATCTTAAGTTGCGACCATTATTCCTTCTTGAACTCTCATCTTTATATTCAAAATCCATTTCTTTCCAATAAGCTTCTACAGTGTGATATCATACCGTAGCAATCATCCGCTTAGCAACAAAAAAGGGTTCTACCAGAAACGAAATTGACTATAGAAAATACTGTAATACCATATGAGTTTTGTCACACGCGCGGGTTTCGAGTTATTGAGCATAGACAGGAGATAATCTTTAGATATTTGTCTTGATTAAAAGGCGTCAGCAAACGAGCTTTTTTTAATGTAAACTAGATGGGTCCTTGGTGTTTCTTAGACCATCGTGGTGTCTCATCTTTCAGGGGAGAGGCTCTTTAGTCCTCCTTATTCAAAGATATACTTTCGTTGTATTCATTATTCAAAAACATTTTCTGTCCTTGTGATTTTCATGCAATTGCTTCCTTGAATTTATTTTCTCCTCCATAGCTTAATATTTGCTTTGTATTTAGTATATTAACTTAAATTTTGCATCACTCTTATTTACGTTTGCAGGTTCCTGAGTAGGCAGCTAGTTAACTGTGACACCTAGATACATGGAAATCTAAACATAAGCACATACTGCAGCAAAAATTCACTTATCCTTTTGGAAGTTATGCAATCGTAGAAGGTGAAATATCACGAGGCTCGGCTCGTGTTTACAATCAACACCTGTTTTTGTGGATGTAGTATTGCGTAAAACTCAATCTAATTTTGGTGCTATTAAGGTAGACATGGCATAAAGTAAAAAATGTGGCGCTTCCAGGTTTGTTCGCTTATGAAGATTAAATATCAAAATATACTCTTTATACATTGATATCTTTCGGTAGGATTTTCTGGGACGTTTTTATGTAATAAAAATTATTAATTTGAGACTTTCACGACCTTTATAATTTATCACGATCGACACGTGCATATAACACCACCAACCCTCTATGTGCAGCTTCTAGCCTACGCCCCAGGCGTACCCACTACGGCTGACTATCCAGGGATGTGATGTTGTCCAGGGTGTCTCTTGCTTAATATTTCAGAAAAGTTCTGGAGCAAGTTTCAAAGATATGAAAAATTTCTTAAGCAGGTTGCAAAGTAGTGACTGTGACCACGTCGGACGATATTGTTTCCTAATGTTTGTTTTTAAGGTTGCAACAAATAAAAAATTATCAGAGATTTCATTCAATATCCAACCTGACCTAGACTGAATAGTTTTCCTATGCGATCTGGCACTTTTACAACTCTACAACTAAATCTATACTTTCACCAACATTGATTAAGAAAATAGGATAAGGAGCTAAGGTTTGTAAGTAACTTCCTGAAGACAATCTGTTCTTAAAGGCCCGATGGCCAACTTGTACTCACTAAATGAACATCGGTTTATGTTCTTGATATATTTTAACGTGGTTTGTGACGTAAAGACTGTGACAGCATATAGAGTGGTAAAATGTGACGTCACTGAGACGCAAAGGTACGCTAACTATAGCTGAAGCACCTGCCCAGAAAACCGAGATCGAAAATATAGTTCCTGTTTGGGACAATGCTTCACTCTGCAGTTCCTCAGATTTCCTTAAAATCACATCATCTAAAGCAGGCTATCATACCAGTTCAGCTTAAAACTCACGTCTTCTGCTACAAGATACTGTCTTTACTGTCAAATTGGGACTGTAAATGTCTAAACTCTTTTTCATATAACTAGATTCTTCTCTCTGTCCTCTCGTTTTGTGTTTCGTCCTAAAAGCACGAGGTTATCAATGCGTGAGAAAGTCGAGTTTAACACCACACGCTTAGTTTAAAGCAAATCGGACATTTTTAAACAAGCAGAACGCACAGAATAAGATATTGGGCATGCAACTGAAACAAGCACAGAAAATATGGGAGAGGGCTTCAGACATGGGGTATGCGTTTGAGATATGGGACAAACACTTTGCAAAGAACCTACAATGCTAAATGACAACACAACTCAGATCTAAGACAAAAAAACCAATCCATCCATAAATTTCCAACTGAGAAACCTTTCAGTAGTCAAAATGCGTGGTGGGGTTGTTGAATGAAAACAAACCGAAACAGATAAATAGTAATGAATGAATGTTTTATCAAATGATTGTAGGCAAAATGGGTGTGTGCACAAAGGTTGATCTATTGTAGATGAAAGAGACAGTATATATGTACTATACTAGATTGCAATTTAAAACCATTCCTTTCAATACAGACCTGATTGCTTACAGCTGCTTTGCAAAGTCATTGACTCTTTGTAGTAATAGAATTCGTAATCCACCCTTTCCAATTTTACACACAGATGTAAGTAGGCGTCCATAAAGCGCCATTTTCATTTCTCGTGATTTGTTCTTCTTAAGTAAATCTAAATAAAGATGAACAATCTCAAATGCAATAGCATGGCTATGACTGTCTCCTTCTCCTTCACATATAATCAATAAAGATTGTTGAAAAACTAGAAGCAGTAAAAGGCACGACACCTACAAAAGAAGAGTCACAATTGTTAATATTAATTCATAATAGTTTATGCCAAATCATAAAAGGATACAATCAAGTACAACACAGTAGTACCCTTGGCTAATATATATCAAATAAAACATAAATTCAGTCCTCTGAGCCTTTGAGATGGGTCAGTGGGACTCCAACTCCCGACTCAGCTAACTGGTGCAGTCCAACTCCGATTCCCGACTCAGCTGACTGGCGTAGTCCAACTACGACTCCCGACTCAGCTGACTGCTGCAGTCCAACTCCGACTCGGCTAATTGGTGCAGTCCAACTCCGACTCCCGACTCGGCTGACTACTGCAGTCCAACTCCGATCCCGACTCGGCTAACTGGTGTAGTACAACTCCGACTCCCGACTCAGCTGACTGGTATAGTCCAACTCCCACTCCCGACTCGGCTGACTGGTGCAGTCTAACTCCGACTCCCTACTCTGCTGACTGGTGAAGTCCAACTCCGACTCCCGACTCGGCTAACTGGTGCAGTCCAACTCCGACTCCCGACTCTGCTAACTGGTGCAGTCCAACTCCGACCCCCGACTCAGCTGACTGGTGTAGTCCAACTCCGACTCCCGATTCCCGACTCGGCTGACTGGTGCAGTCTAACTCCGACTCCCTACTCTGCTGACTGGTGCAGTCCAACTCCGACTCCCTACTCCTTTAACTCGGCATAAGACCACTCTGACTCCTCCCCAAACCCCGCAGACTCTAGGACTTCAACTCCTGACTCCGACTCCAAAGCACTGCTCTTATTTACATGCCATTTCATTATTTGTATTCTATATGTATTCTTTTGTGTTTTCATTTATTTGCTTATTTTCTTACAACTGCAAATAACTATCAGCTTGATTCTGATAAATTCTAGTTTGTGCTCAACAAATGTTTTGAAAATCAACATAATTATGCTAGTAAAAGTTATACCGATTCGGGAGTCATTTGCAGCCTCTCGGGCTCCAAACTATTACTTAACTTGTAATCCGACTCGAACTCCGACTCATCCCAAATTCTACTGACTCCACCATTTTGAAACCTGAGTATTACTCCAAAGACCTGGTCACAATATTGCCCTTTTAAAGAGGAGTGATCAATGCAATCTTAAAGCCCAGAAAATTTAAGAATAGACAGAGAGGGAAAGACTTATGTTGTGACTTCATACACAAACTAGAATTGATCTATACTAAAGTGCCCCAAACCATTTTGCAATAACGAGAGCCTGCATTGGATATTTGTTTCCCATAAAGTTTTCATGAATTTATTATCCGATGCAGACAACAGTTACACCATGAGGGCAATCTGCTGTTTTGCTTTTTTTTTCTTGAATTACCCCTGATTTCATTAGCCTGTTGTAGTAGAGAACACGGTTCACCACGTTTTACCATATACTATACCATACAATCCACCATATACTATACTATATACTACATACCATACACTACACTACAGTACACTATCCTAAGCCACATTATACTAAGCTACGCTATGCTATGCTATGCCTTGCTATGCTACACTATGCCATACTATACTACACTATACTATACTATACTATACTATACTATACTATACCATACCATACTATACTATACTACACTATACTATACTATACTATACTATACTATACTATGCCATACTATCCTACACTATACTATACTATACTATACTAGACTAGACTAGACTAGACTAGACTAGACTAGACTATACTAGACTAGACTAGACTGGACTGGACTGTACTGTACTGTGCTGTGCTATACCATACCATACCATACTACACTATACTGTACTGTACTGTGCTGTGCTATGCTATGCTAGACAAGACTAGACTAGACTAGACTAAACTAGACAAGACTAGACTAGACTAGACTAGACTAGACTAGACAAGACAAGACAAGACAAGACAAGACAAGACAAGACAAGACAAGACAAGACAAGACAAGACTAGACTAGACTAGACTAGACTGGATAAGACTAGACTAGACTATACAATGTGCGATCAAATTTAAAATAAAAATGGGGGTTCATAATGGTTAGTATTGCCATAGGCTACCCTGCGGATATACGGCTCTCAATGCATAATATTCTCTAAAAGTGAATATCCTAACTATATAAACCGTTCATTCAGTCATTCGGTTGTTAGGTCCGCAAGCCAATCGGTTGGTCCGTCGGTCGGTTGGTCCGTCGGTAGGTTGGTAAGCCAGTATGTTAGTCAGTCGATGGCCCAATACGACAACCATGCTGGTTTCGAGCATTTGATAAAATCTTACTTTGCAGTGAATAGCATACCTCTAAGTCTTCCAATATCACGTTATCTAAATATATTTGTTTGACAATGGTGGAGTATTTAGACTGCTCCATGATCAGCAGTGATGAGTCGGCTTTGATTCCTTTTAATATGACTGACGTAGCATGAGATACGATAGAGACAAGGCAAACACGACAAAGTATGCTTGCTGGGCCTAAAACAAACAAAATCAAGACGCATATTCAAAAAACAAAACTGTGTGATACTGCTTAGCCTATCACACATCGCACTATGTTACACTAAGGTAGACATAATTTCACACGACACAATACACAATACGTTAAAGACTACATACACTACACTACAACGCACCATACTACAAACCATACTGTTAATACACCACTACAATACACTACACACACTACACTACACTGCACTGCACTACACACAACACTATACTACACTACACTACACTACACTACAATGCATTGCACTGCACTCCACTACACACACTACACCGCACTGCACTGCAGACATTACACTGCAATGCACTCCACTACACACACTACACAGCACTGCACTGCACTACACTGCACTGCACTACACTGCACTGCACTACACTGCACTGCACTGCAGGCACTACACTCCACTACACTAAACTACACTACACCGCACCGCACCGCACTGCACTACATTGCACTGCATTGTACTACACTACACTGCACTACACTGCAATGCATTCTACTACACTACACTACACTACACTAAACTA
>JANTCA010059101.1:0-16869 GCA_024741275.1 Chironex yamaguchii
AATCTTCTGAGGAAGAGAAAAGACTTTCCTTACTTAATTCCCCCCTCCCCCTTCAACAAAAGGAGTTTTTTCATTCCATACCTGTCTATCCTTTGCTACAGGCTTCTTTACTAACATTTCATTCATTTCCAAACTTGAGACGGTACTGCCTCAAGACACAATTGGAACATTAGAAAGGTATTGCTGAAGCATACAAGAATGCCCATGCGATGCCAGTTGAAGTCAATTAGACGAGTCTGTATAGAACACACAAATGTAATATCAAATCATCGTGTTTCATCAGCTCATTTTAAGTTAAATAACCCATGGTATACTCGAACTTACAGTTAATATCTATATGGTAGGCAAAAATTGATCCTATACACAGTATGTACAACACATGTTAAACTACACATTGAAAATAATACAAAGTTATAGCAAACTCAAATCGCCACAACGGATGATTTAAAATCATGACAATTGGTAGGAAATTTAAAAATCTGACCACAACAACAACACGGGAATATTAAATAAAGAACGGACAGCTGCTGTCTCTTTATAATTTACGAAATGAAAACCTAAGAGCGACGCGAATTACTTTACAGTACAACGTAAAGAATGATAACGCGATTTTACAAGGTATACAAACTTTTGAAGGCCATAAATTGTTAAAGTATTCCATATCCTCTCCCTTCGAAAGGTAAGACAAGTGAAAAATATAATCATAGATTAATGTCAATGTGGCACAAAGACGAAATTAAAGGCCCGCTGTGAATATCTACGCGTTTAAAAGTACATATATTATATCACATTGTATCTTCCCTTCCACCCATATGCATTTAGTTATAAAAAGTTCCACGTATCTCGAACTAAATCCAGAAAGGTCTTCTGATCTTAATAATTCTCAAAACCTCTTAATTGTTCTAGAAACTTGCAACATCGTGATCAGCATTTGGGGGTGGCTGGAGGAACAAAGGACAAACAACAGTCCGTGTTGGCGAGAAATGAGCAAAAACAGTTTAAATGGCAAAGTTGATTGAAGACTACGAGTGGGAGGAATGGGCGTACCATCTCCAAGTTTTCTGTTTCCGACTGCAGGGAGAAGGCTGATTTACTCAGACATTGTAAAGTAAGTGGGCTTTTGCCTCTCTCCAATACTAGTTCACAATAGTTCTTTAACAGACTGGTTTGAAATTCCGTCAGCTCGCCAGCAATGAACTCTATGTCTCTTAAAAGATTTCCACATATATCGACTTGGCCGTACGATATTTTAACTCCGAACTCGTTCAGAACGTAAAAACATTTTATAGCACCACAGAAGGAAGTTGACTGACTCTTAGTATCATTTCTTGTGTAACGGTCAGGGTTAGTTATACTCCTAAGAATGTGAAGCAGAAGAAAACTGTGTGGGTCAAGGTCGTCGAGTAGGTACAAGTATGGTCTGTAGACATGAGGAATAGCGTTCACCATTCCGAGCCCACTTTCTTGTAGTTGAACTTTCTCCTGTAAATTAGCCCCTGATGTAAGGAGCACATGAAGAAATTTTGAGTTGAAGGCTTTAAGAGCGTGATAGACAACGGGCAGCTGAGGTAACGAGGAACATCCAATTTCCCCAACAGCATTTGGATCTGCCCCAAGAGCAATAAACGTCTCTGCTATCTGAGTGTCCTCCAGCTCAGCACACATATGAAGAGCAGCAAGGCCATATTTACCAGTAAGATTCAAGTGGACATTTTCGGAAATAAAAATTTGACGAAGCCTTAACATGTCAAGGCTACTTTCTCCTACATTAATTACACGTCTTATACCACCATTATGGTTAAGATTGGCACCGGTTGTGTCTGTGTTGTATGCAACGGAGATCCCTCTCAGTGGACACTCGTTCAAGGCGTCGAGTGAGCTAGATGACCCACATTTTACATTACATCCCTCTAGTACTATGCGTATGTCTTGGCTTATTTTTTCCACTTTCGATACAAAACAGACAGGTACTACGGAGCAAGACATACTTGTCAAAGCCATCACTAGTCGAATATTCGGCAAACGTATGAAAAAATAAAGTTTCGGTTTACAGGCATTGACGAATGTCCTTCCTCCTATCGGCCGTTCTTAAACGATCTAAATTCAATTTTGCTTTGACACTCTACTACTACTATATGAAAAGTTACAAAACTATAATTTTTATGTAATGGGGATCTCATTGGCCTACAGATAAAACGTGACCTAGGCATCACCCTACCTACTTGCTAAGGACATCCCCTTTTAGAACCAGTGATGTTTTATCACAGCGCATTTAAAATTGAACTTTTCCATGGTTGTTGTGGATCACCAGTGGCCTCTGCTTTGGACCTAAGGGTACTGTATCGATGAAACGATGAATTTTGCTTGATATTAACGTAAAAACTGTCAGAACGTGCGTCAGAGCACAATTTACTGGTTTTGACAGGCCTATGTTACACAAGCAAGGTGCTTTCAATTAACTGTGACAGACATCGTGTCACCTTATATGTTAATAACATTGCTCGTTAACACGGAGTGGTGCTAAAATCCAAAATCCCAAACTACAGTCGCATGTGAAATAAATAATACATGGCAAAAGTTGCTATAAGGTTTTCTCTTTTTTATAAAAATTAAACCAATACATCGTTTAACAAACCAACAGAACAGTTTCGTACATGACGAAGAAAGATAAATATACTTTGTTCTGCTACTAACGCTCATTCATACAAAACGATATTGTATTGTTAGAAAGATACGGTATTGTTACTGAAGGTTTACGTCACTGATACATCCGGTGCAACAACTAAGGGTTTTCGACCGAAAGGGAGCCCGGCAAATTTTTCTTATTAAGTCCTTTTTGGTCGTGCCTGCCTTAGGAAGAAGGCTGTGCCGAAGGAAACTCCTGTTTGCCACGCCCTTGACCAAAACCAGCATTTTCCATTTGCAATTATCGAACCTATTTCTGCGTGTATTTCAAATCATTCAAACTATTCTTATTTGGCTACATACAATGTTACACAGAGGTTGAATAGAAACAATATACGATAAGTGACAGCACGTTGCTGCCAAGCATGTATTAATTTAGGTCCAAAAAAGTGTCTTGCATTAACTAATCGGATCTAAAATGCTAGATAAAATGAAATGATAACAAGATATGACATGATAAAAAAGCACAATAATTAATAGTTGTAAACAAACTGCTTCATCAACATTTACATGATAATCTTGGGATCTTTACAACAAAAGCTGTCAGGTTTGAGAAAGTTTCACATATATTTTTCGGAGGGGGGTAGATTTTCAATTTTTATCTTTATAATTACTTTTCTACCTGTCCTGACTATTTCTAATCTAGTTATAAGTGTGTACAATTTCCAACTCATTCCGCATGGGGATAAAGTTTTAGTAGCCCCAGGCAACAAACTGTTAAATTAAATACAGGGACAGATCCAAGCTATAGCACGCTGTTCTTGAGCATAAGTCAGATTTTTAAAACAGGAATTCCAGCTTTTACACTTAGCTAACATTTCCTATAAGTTGTGTACTGATTATTAGTTAGAATCTCAATAGCTTCGATATCAGCTGCCATATCCAAAATTTCTTGATCCATAAAGTCCATTTGCTCTAAGTTTTCCTTTAACGGTATCTCTGTAAATGCTGCACAATATGTTTATCTTTGTCCTGACATGAACTTAATTTCTCCTGTGCTGTCCTGATAACTTTCGATATGTAGGCCTTTTGCCCACCTAGGGCTCTAACCTTTTTCTGTTACTATCCATAATTATCCAAACCAACAATCCGGGTCAGTTGGACCACATTTCCTATCAGCTGTGTAAGATTGTTAGCTAAGATCTTTTCGACAAAAATAACAACTTTTCACTTATATGAGGACTATATTTCCTTCCAATCAACCAATTCTTACCAAAAAACTAACTTGCTTTGCAAACTTTACTGTCTTTTTTACAATTATAATCATGCTAGATTTCACGTATCAAGATGCTTTTTATGCAAGAATTTAAATTCTTTCCCCACCTGCTAAATTCTGTATCATTTATTCTGATGAAGTCAAGTATTAGGCATCTAAAATGCCTCCTTTTACTGCGTCACAGATTCCATATATTTACTTTGTAAATATATCATGTTACAACATAAATACTACTACTGTGCCTACTTACATTCAAAAAATCTTGATTATGGTCACATCACCTAGGAGATTCCTATACATACTCCTCCCTTGAACTACCCCAGTAGTTCAGTCATGGTCATGGATTTTCAAGCAGAGTCGAGCAGAGCTGCTCTAGGTTCTCTCCTATGACTTATGTTATCATTTTGACATTCTTTATCTAAAGTGTCGCTACATGCCATTTCCTGACTCTGATACTTTACTTCTATTTCTACCGCGTACAATTTCTGCACCGGTCAATTCAGCACTAACGGTTTCGCTTTACTCAGTAATTTTACGTTTGCACCTCGCGTGAGCCCATCTACTCGCTTTATCAAATCCTGTATTACAAGTAATTTCCATTGATTTCTCTTTGTAGTTTCTCCATATATCAATACCACATCTCCACACTCTGCTATTCAACTCTTATTCCCCTTTCTAGGTCTGTCATGTTCTCTTAAGCTAACAGGGTTTTCCTTTGACTGTCTAATCCAGAAGTGATCTAGCTTCTTTTGCAAGTATGTATGTCTTTGGTGGATGCCATCAATACTGTCTTTGTGTATTACTATGTTGGGCATGGCACTAACCTGTGTTCGTAAATAAGATGTGATGGTAAATAAATAAGATGTCGTAAATAAGATGTCAGCATTTTGCTGTCTGGTTCATCGTAGTCATATGTTAATGGTCTTGAATTTAAACAACATTCCACTTCAGTCAATGTGGTGAGCAGTTCATCAAATGTTAGTCTTGCCATACCTAAGATTTTCCGAAGGCACTTTTTAACCAACCCATCTATGCACTCATAAAATCCACCCCACCAAGCTGCACTTTCTTAATCAAACCGCCATTCCATTTTGTTGTCAACTGAAAACTGTTGAAGACCTTTGCTTTTATCTAGTTGCCGTAAAAACCCAGCCATTCCTTTACAGACCTTTGTATTATCTGATACAATAAGTGATAGCCTTGACCTTCATGAAATAAATTTTCCCAGACACAAGAGAAACGAGGGTACTGACAAACTTTCTACGAGATCTAAATGTAAGGCACGTGTTGCACAACAAGAGAAAAGTGCAACATAAATCTTCTTCATGCTTTCCATTCCATTTTTCACAAACAGGGGTCCACAAAAATCCACTCCAGGTTTGTCAAATGGTGTAGCTCTGTTTACCCTGAAATCAGGTAGTTGGGTTTGGGGTGGGTCCGAATATGTCTTACCCTCCACTTTTCTACATGACACACACTGCGTGCGATGTAGAATGAGACAGTACATTATTACTGATTGTCATGCGGAGTATGAGCTGAGGGATATACTGCATTCTTGATTCTTGTAGTCTCTTAACGTGTAGCTACAGCATTACACTGGCACAGTCACTATGGAATTCGTGCATATAATTCCTATTTGCCACTCAGTAGCTGTTATAGACACGTGGCTCAAGGAGTTCAAAGCATTTATTGACCTTATGGATATTACCATGAGAAAAAACTGAAAACCCTCTAGTATGCTATTTCTAAACTTGGTGACGTGGTAACTTCCGATGGAAAGTCAATGTATGATTCAATTCTTAGTCAGCTGGAAGCTCTAGAAATCGCATCGGCTACAAATTCACTTGAAGAATTCATGAAATTGGGGTATGGTGGCGATCTGATGGAGTTTGTTTGCCAGCTGCGAAAGTTGGCGAAAAAGCTCATGAAGTCATCGTTGGCTGTTGATGAGCTACTTTGACATCGTTTGCTCGAAATAATGGATCTTAGTCAACAGTCCCTATTTTGAAGATGTGGAATGGGGTACAGTGGTCAAGAAATTAGTTCAAATGCGGTGTGAAGACATTTTTTCAAAGCAGGGTGCTGTTGCCATCCATGATACAAAGTGCACCGTTTGCGGCCGGAAAGGGTACATGGCAAAGTTTTGCTGGAAGGGCAAGTTATGCAATAAGTTTAGCAAGAAGGGGCATATTGAGCGAGTTTGCCGAAGCCAGGAACCCACCAAAAACTAATTCTGTCCTCAGTGTCTGCCGCAGGACAGCCTGGTGGAGCATTTATTCCTGTAAACTTGAATAACAATATATTTGAAGATGCATTTCTTGACACTGGCTCAAATTTGAATATTATATCATCTTCTGAACAGAAACTATAACGATTTTTGTGACCTGTGTTTGAACTTGTTATCTTGCTAATCTTCAAAGACATCAATATTTTCATGTCCTACCCATTCCAGTTCAAGTAGGCCGTACTTCTCCAACATTAGAATTTGCTGTTTTTGATGAGGCACCTTATCCTCTTTTGCCTGGATTGCCAGCACTGGATGCTCTTTGTGTTAATTTACAATTTGGTGATGCTGCTCTGCAAATTTCGACATTGAAGTCTGAACATTTGACTGGAGGTCAGAGTAAAGAGCTGGAAAGCTTACTCGGACAGAACAACTGTTTATTTTCTCGTGGTACCGATGATTTGGGTCTATGCACAGTCAGAAAACATGCAATTGAAGCGACTGGTGGTCCCATATATCGTAAGCCCTATCGATTGCCACATGCCTTGCAAAAGGAGGCGTCAAAGCAAATCTCAGGTATGCTATCTTCCAGTATTATCAGGAAGTCAAAATCACCTTGGTCCAGCCCGTTCTATTTGGTTCCAGAAAAGTCTAACAAATACCGCTTTGTAATTGACTACCGTACCATGAACGAGATCACAAAAAGGATTGATTTGATGATAATTGATGATGTTTTAACCTACACCACTGGTTCTAAATGGTACACCAGGATTGATATTTCACTTTGGGCGCTGCCTTGTTTCAAAATGATAAGCTGATACATTTTTACAGTTGCCTTCTGAAGACTGCTGAAAAGTCCTATTCTGGGACTGACAAGGAATATCTTGCACTGATAACTGGGTTTCAAAAATTTCGTCATTATGTTTATGGCCATGAGCGCACTGTTTACACCGATCATCGCCCATTAATCTCTATGATCAAATCTAAAAAACCAATCTATCAACGGCATGCGAGGTTTCAGAATATTCTACAGGAATTCAATTTTGAGATTTATCACATACCTGGACGTGAAAATGTGGTTGCCGAACAACTTAGTCGCAACCACGCTGCCTTGAGTGTTGAATCAGATTAAGAAGGGGAGCAAAATTCTACATTTTCATGCCTGAATCCAGCAGCACCATTACTTTTCCCCCGGGCCAGGTAATCAAAGTTGCTGACGATCAAATGAACTCTCCGGTTTCCAAACATTACAACGCCAGCCACTTTTCTGTAACCTGTATCGGGAAGTGTAATCTGGCAGATGGGTTCTGGTTCCCGAAAATGCAAAAGGTGTTGAAAGAATATTAAGACAATCGTGCGTCTTGTAATGAAACTAGCTCTTATTCTTCCAGACCACCCCCAAAAGGTCACTTGCCCAAATATCCTGACATAAAGCCACATGAATTTGTCGCGTTGGACATTGTGGGGCCCTTACCTGTAACTAATGCAGGTTACTGTTACCTTTCGACAATTCTTAATCATTGCTCAGGATATTTGATGCTGTTCCTCTCACAAATATCACTGCACAAATGGTTGCCAACTCTTTCAGAAAAATTGGGTTCAGAACTATGGCCCCCTTAGAGTAGTTTGAGTGACAATCGTATGCAATTTACCTCGGAAGTTTTCTCCTGTCTAGCAACAAAAGATGGATTTTCGATAAGGTACAGCACGCCCTATTATCCTCAGGGCAACTCTAAGATTGAGAGAAAACAACAGACCTTGAAAGACCATATCTGTGCATCTTTATCAGCCAACAACACAAAAACCTGGTTGAAGCAATTGCCACCTGCATTATTTGACATGAACCGCTCGAGTGATGCATTTTTATTATTTCTTGGAACTCCTGCGCATTTGACACGGCCACTAGAAAACCGACCTGAACTACTCATTAATTCGAAATGCCCACGGTTTGTACATGTTAAATTTGCCAATAACTCAATTCTTGCTCATTGGTTTACTGGTCGTTTACAAGTGAAAAGACAAATTTCTGATCAAGTTTTCGAACTCGAAAATGGACAAAAAGTCCATTTAAATTGCTGTCGTTGCATTCATTAGCTTTCCGTCAAAAGTGGAAGATTGTTATGGTACTGATGAGAAGACAGGCAATGTCGTACTCATGTACTCTATGTGTGATGTAGAACAAGACAGTACATTATTATTGATTGTCGTGCAGAGTGTGCACTGAGGGATATACTGCACTCTTGATTCTTGCAGTTTCGTAACGTGTACCTACAGCATTACAAGCACCCAATACCGAGATCTTAAGTCCAGTTTGCTTTTTTCTCTCTCAAATTGTCCTCAGTTTCACTTCAACTCTATCTGGCCAGAACGCTCTTTTTAACCACAGAGGCCCTTCCCACCATAATTCACTGTCCTCGAGGGCTGATACCATCATGCCTCTGGATCCTATGTCTGTTGAGTTTTGTATTCCCAACAATGATGCCTTTAGCATTTGTGGCATTGTACAAATGGGTGCCCTTCCCCCCGGTTGTGGATCCAGCATAAAGTTGTCATGCTTCCCGTCCAATAGTGGACTAAATGAAACTCTATTTGAATTTCCAAAGCTTTTACAACAGTCGATCCCAGCTTGGAAATGATCCTGGCAGACATAAGTTCAAGCCTGGAGATAGTCATTTCCTTCAATGGTGCAACCCTTCTTTTTGATGTCACAAATCTAGAATGACATTGAAGACTTTCACGAACTAACTATATATCTGAGCAGTATGCCTCGCTACTGGCATCACAGAAACCATGCAGGGAGTAAGACATGATCTCCTTCAAATCATGATTATACAAACAACGTGGTATTCTTAAAGCCTGAGCTGTCCCAAGGTCGGACATCCATTTTGACCATTGCTTGTCTTGCTCTGAAGGTAAATGTTCGTCCCACCCACACTTGGTGCGTCAGAGAGACTGAAATAATATTTTGCCCGCGACTAGGACAGAGCTTACCGGCCCTAATGGGTCCAAATTGCAGAAACAATACTTAAAACATACCTTTTTGTTGGAGGTAACCTTGAAGACTTTTGTGCAACTTTAGAAAAGGTATAGTATAGCCCATCTCTTCTGCGGTCCCACGACCAACCCAAGACCTTTTCATGCTCTTTTGCATCACTGTCTACTAACCCAACAGTTGCTTTGCATACGAGAATTCACTATTTGGATCAATGCCTTGCTGTTCAGCAAGTCACCTCCTGTTGTAGCTTTTTATTGGTACTCAGCCACTTTATTAATCTAAATCCTCCCATCTGGAGTCTATCCTTTGCCTTTGAATAAAGTTCTCTGCCATCATTTACATATTCTGCCCAAACTACCAAGTCATCCACATAAAACTCTCCTAATGACCTGAATACAACGCTTGGGTCCCTTTCCTTGAATTATTTTATGTGGTACCTTAGTACAGCATGCAATTAAAATGGTTGGCATTTGGTTCCAAATATCACTCCCGTGAATCTGTAAGTCACCACCACTGGTCTGCTGTCAAAGGGATCTGTGACCCATAAACATCTAAGAAAATTCCTGTCTATTTTGTCAAGTTCAATATTTAAAAAAGCTTTCTCAATGTCCACAACCAATGGTAACCTAAATTCTCTAGATCTTATAAGTATATCATAAAGTAGGGATGTGAGTGGTGGGCCACAGTGTAGACAGTCATTTAAGGAAATTCCATTTTTTCCCCTCTTTAGAGGAAGCACCATAGACAACTCGCAGCTTAGTCGTCCTAGCATCAGTCCTAACTACTCTTTGATGTGAGCTCTTTCTCCTCTCTCTAATTCTGGGGCTTGTTCTAAAATTCCTGCATCTAATCGGTCCTTCATTATTTTGTGGTATTACTTCAAATATAAGGCTCTTCCTCTGTAAGAAAGTTTTTAACCTCTTGGCATTGACATTATAATTTGTTGGGAGTTTTTCATGCCCAATTTCCATTTTCGGGTTGGACTTAGTCATCACCTGTGTCATCAGTTGTGCACGAGCATATAATTTTTTAGACATGTCACGACCATAGATATAAGAGGACTAGATCGAGTACTGTTTAAATATCACCATAGAACTAGAGTGTTCATCATGAAAATCAAAGATGGCTCCCTCCTCAGGGCAGAAAGTTGCGAGTTGCAATGTGACTTTTATAGGATTGCTATATATGTACGGTGGAAGAAATATATTTGGAAAATAAGAAAAGTAGCAACTGGAATGGAGTCAAGCTCCTTTTACCACTTTATTGTCTATTTACTTGAAACGTTCGAAATTTGTGAAATTTCTCGAACCCAAACGTTTGTAAAAACTTACAGTGCTACGGTTACCTTACTAGCAGCGACAAAACTGGAACTTGAAATTGTGTTGATTATGTTTTTAAGTTTCATTGCCGAAAGCTTCAACGCAAAAAAATTAAAACCTCTTGAATATCTATACCTTGTACGGTATTTGGGAAACACAAATCAAATTGCGGACTCCTATTTTGTCTGTTACTGTATCACTGTAGTCTCTGCAATGGCCAGAGATTGAAAAATATGTAAAAATACCTGATCAAAACAGTTGGGCATTATTTTCAGTAAGTTAACTTGTAGATCGACATTTGCACACTTAATGAATAACATTTCAAATTATCGTTCCATGTCTTAAGATCGACTTATGAGAAAACAAAGTACTAGTCAAGTCTCAAAAGTCAGCTAGCATCATTGATTAAATATTGTTTGTATAGCAATACTGTTTAAGGGGACACATTTCCATCATATCTTTAATGGTTTGCTAACAGGAGGCACTTTCTTCATCTCGTCAATCTCTAGGTTATCTCTTGTTTGGATGAAAATGTTAACCAGAAGACTCACATACAAGGTAACAACTAGGGCTCTGATCGCTTTTTCAAAACGAGAGCCCTAGTAATAATGCCAAGACCCTTTGCAGGACTTTGTCAAATTATGTATTATTGAAAATAGAGCATGTGATTGGTTAATTGACCTTAAAATGGAATATTTACATGATTTCGACGACGTCCGAAAAAGTAAAGGTATGATTTGACAAAAGACTTGTTGTACCTAGTAGCCAATAATTTTTGCTTATCTACAGGTACCCGTCTCTCTTCTGTGCTTAGATAACTGTATCCCCACCATAACACCTCAAAAATTAAAAGATCGAAAAAGTCGAAAAAGTAAAAGATCCCCCAAATTTTATCCAAACTCAATAGTCTCTCCAATTGTTTAGTTTTATTAGAATGCTTTGCGATTATGTGCTATTTCTATGGATAGGTGCTGAGAAGTTTTGTAAACTAATAGTCAAAATAACTGTGATGACTCTCACTCTCTCCTCTCTTAATGATTGATATTTAGCAATATTCCAAACCTAGGGAACAGAAAAATGAAAGCCTTTTTCAAATCTAATTATTTCTTTACCTTGTGGAAAGTTTAATTTTCAATTTAAAAACACTTTAGGAAGTTACTTAGGTTTTTAGAGAGTACTACTAAGCTGCTCAAAGAGCATTTTCCTTAAAGATAGGAGCTTTTCAAGCTTTTGCCACAAAAGAATTGTTCATTGAGAAATGCAGATACACCGGGAATGATGAGGTAGTTTGGCCGCTCTAAAGAGATATTTGAAACTCACATGGGAATTGGTTTTGATAAAGTTGTCCATTCTGAAGCAGCAATAGAACTTATGACTTAGAAATTATGACCAAGCTAGGAAAATCAATTTTTATATTTCAGATCTCAATTCTAATTATAATTTGCATAAAGTACAACCATCGGGTACTTTGAGTAGATCTCAGTCAAACTTTGTCTTACGAATAAATATGCTACTTTTCAAATGGCAACTGACGAAAACCCGAATCCCCATCATTCATCTTCCAACAAACACCGTTAAGGTTTGCAACGGCTTTTTTGAATTTGTCACTGGTCCGACTGTCAAGACTGTCAAGAAACAAGACAGAACTTTCTTTTACAGAACACTTGAAAGGTTGCACCAAACATCCAAGACAGGGTACTTGTGCAACATGAAGATTAATTATTGGTTGTATGAAAGATGTTGTTTCTTATTGGGACCAACAATACTTGATGGTACATTACTGTTGGCCATTTAACTGTAATTATCATGCACACAAAAACAACAACATATCATTATTATTATTATTATTATTACTATTATTATTATAATTATTATGTCCGCATTTGCTCAGGCTGTTTGAATTGCCGTTATTACATCTGTTAGGCGGGTCATAACAAACAACCAATGGCTAACAGGAAATCCTTCGCTTATAACAGTCTTCTGTATAGCTCCAACATCACTCGGTACCTCCATTTTTTCCATCCAGTTTTCAAAATCTCTTGTCACACTTCCCAGAGCAACTATCACAATAGGAACAACTTGCAGATTCTTCAGTTGCTCCAGTCTTCCAATTTCCCTTCATAAATCTTGATATTTCTCAACTTTTTCTCGTTCTTTTTCATGCACTCGTCCATCTGCAGGTACAGCTATATCAACAATTATTCCACTTTTGTCTTCTCTTGTCAATTATAACAATGTCTGGATGCCTTGCCTTGATTACATGTTTGCACTGTATATTTATATCCCATAGCAACTTTACATCATCATTCTCTGCTGTTCCATGTGGGTTATGGTCATACCATCTGTCCCTACGTTCTAATGCATGCTTCTTACACCGCTCCCAATGAATCCTCTTTGCTACATTATCATAGCGCCTCTTGTATCCTCTTTGGGCTAACTTTTCACATTTGCTAATTATGTGTTGCACACTCTCGCCTACACACATTCTACAAAGGGGGCATCCTATGCTTCTTTCAATGTGGTGTTTTATGCGATTTGTTCTGATTGCTTGTTTTCGTGCACCACACAACAATGCCTCTGTCTCTACCTTAAGATCACTTCAAATTAACCAATTCCATGTTTTGTTCTTGTCAACCTTCTCCAGTATTTCTCTCAAAAACTGTGCATATATCCTTTTCTCTATCCATTCCTGTTTAAGTTCCTGGGTTTTCTGTCTTTTGAAATCCATCTTACCAGTAATACCTTCTGTCTCAATTGTTCCTGATACACAAACTCCTTTAATTAGCATTTCAGTAGAATTCAATACATAAAACCCTAAATTGTTTTCTTCTCCTCTAACACAGTTTTCTACACTGATCAATCCTCTATGACCATCATGTCTTTTCAAATATAGTCTGTCAACATCACTCTTAGGATGAAATGCTCTATGCATTGTCATAAGTTATCTTGTTCTTCCGTCTAAACATTTCAGTTCAGTATCTTTCCAATCTAAAATTCCAGCCCCGTATCTTACAATAGCTACTGCCCATGTGTCCATCACAGTAATTTTGTTTCTGCCATTCCACTTCGATCCACGAATAAGCCTTACCTTTCTCTTATATTCCTTTATAATTTTATCTTTCATTTCATTTTCTTTAATTTTATCAAGCTAGAAAATCCCCAGATACGGGAAAATCCCTCCTGGTCAACTTCCATCATTACCTGACCATTGGGAAGTTCTATTCTCTCACTTTGAACAACTTTTCCTCTCTTCAAAGTAAGCAGACCACACTTTCTGAGACCAAGTTCCATCCCAATATCTCCACTACAAATATTGACTGTGTTTACAAGTGAATCAATTTGTTCCTCATTCTTGCCAAACAACTTTAAATTATCCATGAAGAAAAGATGGTTTAACCTTTACTCCTTCTTGCCCCATTCGTAACACGCATTAACCTTCCTAAGAACTAAAGATATTGGAATCACACTTAATACAAACAACAATGGTGACAAACTATCACCCTGCAATATCCCTCTCTTTACGTGAACATCACCAAGGTCATCACCATTAGATGTTAAGGATAGCTTCCACTGAGTCATACTTTATTATTATTACGATTATTATTACTATTTTTGTAAATAATAATAGTAATGATGATGATGATGCTGCTGATGATGATGAATGATGATCTCCTGAGTCTAAGAAGTACTGCGTTTGCATGCGGCTGGGGCTTGTCTATCTTATGGATAGGGGAGACCTTTGGTTGGTAACTCCCCTAGAGATGGTGTCTCGATATCAACACTGGTGGTTGTGTGGTGGTTATCAACTATGTCTCAATGTGAGTGATATGAAAAATACAAATAATACAAAAAATGCGGTGAATGGTGCTGGAAATAACACTGAAGGTACCATGTCCGGCAGGTACAAACAGGTACGAAGCAAATGAACATTTCTATTATGGATTGCTACTTTTTGAGTAAACCTGTCAATGAAAAAGGGAAACTGATTAGAGGTTACAGAAGAAGGATGCACAATATCTGGAAAGACAGACAAATTACAAATTACAGAGATTGTGTGATCAAGCTCAAATGATACTTAAAGATGACCTTAACGGTGCTAGAACTTCAAGAGATTAAGAAAAGAATGGTTAATGTAAATCTTGAAGAAGAGGTATGTGAAGAATGAGATATTTACAAGGCTGTAACAGAAGATAATAGTACACAGAATGATTATCCTGATTTGGTGTTGGTGAATATACGAGAACTGACTGATGAAGAAAGAGAATTGTAGAAGAAATAAATAGCATAGTGGAGTTATGACGTGGAACTACAAGGGTTTAAGAAGCTGGAGAATACATTACTCAGGCATCATGAGAAAAAGATGAGTAACATTTTGTGCAAAATAGTGGCGGAAGGTATAGCTGAAACAAATATCTTGAAAGCATGTACAATCTTGGTAGGAGGAAAAGTAGGTCTCAAACCTTATTACAAAAGAGTTAGTGGGATGAAAGAACCCTCGTGGAAAAGTAGAATAAATGAATTTATTAAAGAAATACATATACACCTTAATATACTCAACAGAAAGAAAAGGGGAATTTGAAGAGAAAGGAAACTATAAAGATCTTAAGGAGAAATATAAGATAAATAAAAAGGGCTTAAATTTCGTATTAGAAGAGCTCAAGCAACGGTTAAAAGCAAAGTTTATGACAATCAAGAGGTATGATCAGAGAATTGAGCAATACAAAATCAAAGGATTGTTCCAGCAAAAGGACTTTACCAACAACTGGGTACAGGTAAAAAGCAATGAAAAGCCTGATGCTAATGAGAGTTTTGGAATAGCATTTGGGATAACAAAGTGAATCATAAAAGAGATGCTCAATAGTTTTACTGAAAAATTCTTAGCAATGTAGAGTCCCTTACTTACTTGGAAACAAGGATGAACTCTAGTATCTTCCTTGCCAGTGAGATCGTAAAATGCAGAGCCAAAGTTATATAATGCTTTGAACAAACTTTGCCATCGTGCTTGGGACAAAACCAGTCTTCTATTGAGATCAAATCATTAAAAGGGCTGTTGTCCTTGCTTTAAGCCTGTTAAAACACTCTCAACATTTCACACAACATCTCTCAACAGAGCGTTTTAACACCTGGTCCAGTGATGCTCAGTGATATTGAGTGGAGTTTGAGCGAATTCAAAAATATTCAGTGGTCGACTAAACATTTCCAATTGTCCTAGGTGTTGTTGCAGAGATGTTGAAAGCATTTTAACACTCCATTCAACAATGTTCAGTCGGCGCACACCACTGATCTGAAAAAAAGACTGGATTGAGCATTTACTTTACTACGTTGATGTGAGTCAGGTGATTGTCGGCCACGGCAGTTGTGACCCAGTCAACTGTCAGAGGCTGTGGAGAAAGTGTTACCACTGGCTGCTAACATACAGTCGAGACAGAATTCAGTTTCGAAGGTAATGTTTCTCGCTATTTTTCATACTATTCTACGTATGAAAAATTTTGGCTTGACGAGCTTTCAGTTCGTCTTTTGATCAATAACTCATGTTAGTGTTTACATAACACAGTTCAGTTTAAATAACACATACACAACATTTTTGTTCACGAAGAGAGACCATAAACACAAATTATTGCTCAGACAAAGCTGTTCATTGCTGCATGGTCCTCTTTTACTATGGGAAAGCGATTCACGAGCATCATGAGTTGAAATCATGTTTTGAAGTTGAAAATAGAAAGCTTGAATATGTTATCACGACCTGACATGACCAATACCATACATGTTTACTGTTGTAGCTCGTTTATCATTCGACTTAATCCAAGAATTTCCTCGTCATTATTTCCTATCGTTCACAATATCAATGTCTATATCAGATTCCAGGACTTCTAGAAATACAAATTACATGAATCCTCGTTGTTTTGGTGTGTATTCATTTTGCTCAGTGTTATGCTAGCAGACACTTATGTTGCAACAAATGCAGGATACAGTTTAACTAAGTAACAAAGGCCAAACTAGTAATCAAACGCAATTATACAAAAGATAAATCCTACAATAATTTCTAAGTGATAAGTATGTGCTAAATATCGTGTAAAAATTTACAGTTTACATTCAGTGGGAAAGACAAGGAGGTTGATCATATGTGGGTTACACCTAATATACACATTGAAACAAACATGAATTGCAAACAAATGTGAAACTCAACATAGTACTTACTACCAATTACAGCAACTAAGACTACTTCAACTTTTTATTTCGCTGTGAAATTGTAATTAGGAACCTTTTAGGAACTTAGTTTATTTATTTACCACAGAACACACATTGACAATAGAAACAATCCGCTAAAGTGTTTTATCGTGTATAAATATTCATATTATTATTATTATTATTTTCTTTTCAACACTTTGTGTCTGGCTGTTCTTATTGCCGTTTTCTGTACTGGTAGGCG
>JANTCA010059112.1:0-16868 GCA_024741275.1 Chironex yamaguchii
TACTACTATTACTACTACTACTACTACTACTACTACTACTACTACTACTACTACTACTACTACTACTACTACTACTATGTCTACTGATACTACTACCACTACTTGATTTATGATTAACATGCATATGATTCTGGTTTTCCTTTAGAGATCCTTTGGTATTTGTTTTTCCGGCAAGCAGTTTGCCCCTTTTCTTTCAATATGTTCACTCGGTGGCCTAAACTAATGCCATCACATTTCTGTGCGAGCCAAGCAAACCAGTGGAATTTTCAAATAAAAATCTTGAAAATGAATACGACAGGAGCTGCCTCTATACACGATGAGGATAAATTCATCAAGTAATCGATAAGCAGTCTTAGGATATTTCGTAAAACTTCCCCTGATTTTATCAAACCTTAAATCATCTGGAAAATTATGAACATTACACTAGCAATTACTTATTGCAGTTTATTAATAAGGAATCGATAGACCCTGAACTTAAGCAATTTTAACGTAAGATAATTGTAATCTTGTATCTAAAATTCAAACAATACCTTATCATATTTTACTTAGGATCCAGAAAGCCAATGACATGTTACCTGTATATTTAGACTTACAGATGTATTCTAATGTTATTATGAAATAGACATAGAGGTTACCCATTACTACTACTGACTACAACTACTGTTGCTGCTGCTGATGCTACAATTACTGCTGTTACTGCTCTTGCTATATAGTTTGCAAAATTAAAGAATCGAGAAATCATAAATGTGTGAACTTGTAATCTGGTTATTGTAATACTGTATAACAATGTGTTGAAAAGTCATCTTGATGTCTTGTTTAGAATTTAAGCAGCTAATTGCTCAGTAAAAGACTGGGGTCCAGTTTGTGTTGCAGGTGAATGCGATTTTTGGGATGTGACTCTTTAGGTTTTCAACAAAAGTAATTTCTGTAACTTGATGTGTGAACTTCGATTATTCATTTGTAATCTTGAATGCAAAATACAATTGCAAGTCTCACTTACAAGTAATTGGCGACTTGAATCTTAAGCAAAATATGATAAAATAAGGTTTTACTTACAAGTTTCCACTATCACAATGATCTGATTTAGAATTTTATTAGATCAGGATTCACTCATTCTTTATTTCTAAGGCAAAATGTATAGTAAGTAGTTCTATGGCAACGTTCATGATTTTCCCGATAAATTATTACTTTGCGTTGTCCTCGTATTCATAATCCTTTACCATGTTGATAAAATAGTTGAACATTTTACCAAATATCACAAAAATGTTTATTAATATTTGACTGGCTTGACTTGTTCCTATTAATTTTTACGTTGCATGTATTAAAGAAAAACAAAAGTCAAATTCATCATGCAGCCATGTGAAATGACCCTGTTCAAGACAAACTTTGCACCCAGAAACTGTATGAAGAGAGGTCTCGCTTAACTTTAGTAGAAAATGCGTTAATTAGACAGACTAGTTGGTAGAGTGTTGTTGATACAGCAAACAGTTCTTTACGTCGTAGTGACAACAGTAATACTATTTAAAACGCCATTACAGTATATTTTAATTTTTTTACGAATATAAAATATCTTCGTCATACAATTATTTCATAATTCCACACTATTTTCTCCAGGCCGATATAGAGGCAATGGAAATAATCATGGACATCTTGAACATAGAGCAACACTAACAAAAAAGAAAGAGAAACAATAAACAACATGATAATGGATACAAAAAGAGAAAATTATTAATCAAAGTTCAGTGATCTTAGAACAGCCCACTTCTTATTTCTTGAATCAAGTATGTAGTATGCTGATCTGGTAGCTGCCTCTGAACACTTGTAATCAAACAATTGTAATCTAAGGTAAGACGTTTAAGATATTTGATGCATTTCACACGTTTCTTAGGTATAAATCCAAGCGTAGATATTTCACTAGTTAACAATTTTAACGAAATTTCCTGACTGACTAAATGGTTCTCTAAGTTTTGGTTTTACGTTAAACTTATAGCCTGGATTGTTTTTTTCAAGCATTATAGCAGACATCAGCAATACTGACATGATTCTTTAAACACAAAACAAGCATTGTCATAACACGTATATTGCGTAGAACGGAATATAGCAAGCATTGTTAAAATTGATAGTTATTTCCTATCAATTACAACTATTAATGTTATTGTAGCTCGTTAATATTAATGTAGAATACACAAACTGACAGCAATTTAGAAACCTTCAATTTATGAATTTTGTCAATTAGGAAATGCAATTAACTGAGTGGGCATTTAAAAAGAACGAGAAAGTCATTGGTTCAATGACACGAATACAGCTGCTGTCTATAGACATTGGATGTGTCAAAAACTTCATTTCCGGTCAGTCAAATCCTTTTGCCATTCATCCTCAAGCACGACTCACATGTCTTGAAACGGGATGTGGGGGACCAACCTCTCGCTTGCAACGAGTTACCGTTACTACAGTAAAAGAGGTACTTTTCGAAAAGGAGGAGAGTAATGACTTTGTTAGATACCATAGTAATAGAAAGGGCATGTATTACTTTGAATCTGAAGTTCAGGCTAAAGAACGGCTTCTTTCTTAAATGTGTATTACCATCTTAGGAGGGGAGCCTATAGGAATAGGTGCCTGCAGTCCCCACAAGGCTTTCATGTGAACCACGTACCCTTATAGAAGTGAGTGAGAATAATACTAAACTGTGATATGAGCCATGTACAGCACGAAAAATGTGAGAAGCCTATGGCTTAGATCGGAGGAAATTTTGTGCCAAAGCCTATGACACCGTTGGTACTAATTTCATTGCTATTTATTGCCCGTCTTAAGCACCATCATTTCTAAAAGGGACGTTCCTGGATTGTGGCTACACAAATCACAATCTCTTGTACAAGTAAAATTCAAGCAAACTCTCTGCAGCATCCTCTGAGCTTTACGTTGCTAGGCAAGCTATGTATAGCCCAGTATCTTACAAAGCAATACGAGATGTATGTTTATTCTGCGTGGGATGAACAAAGTTTATATATGTGTTTTTACTGTGAGAAGTCAACAGCTAAATATGCAGTAATAGGAAAAGCTCTAAATTTGAAAACAATCTGTGCAAATTGCTCACATGTTGGGATTGTGAATGCAAACGAAAGCCTTCCTATTAATAAAAGTGACGTTTGCAGTGACTTTTGTCCTGAGATTGTTTAGATTCAGTACTCGATTGGAAGTAAAGATAATAACCCACCTTGTCTAAGCAAGGTAGTGTGAACAATAGAACTGACGTCTGGCCATTTGACAGATTTAAAATCCTACCAACGCTTCTTTTAGTTTGGTTACAGCTTAAGAATGAGCTTGACGTCAGCCATAATGCTGCTGAGAACGGCTTCATTGAGATAACTCTACAAAGTCGGTCACGGACCTTGTTATTGGCAGCCTTCTTGGTGAATACCACCTTGTCTCTCTGTGCCTCACGTTTGTGTACCGAGTGTGTAGATAAGGAAGACTTAACATCTTCTTAGATGAGTAGAAACACCTCTCTTATTACTGTTGATTTATTTGTGTGTTTTCAAGTCTGTCTCCCAAAACAGATTAAGTTTTTGAAAGGCACAATCGTGTTTGTAGTTTTCTATATCTCTTCATCGCGAACAATGAACGATTTAAATGATCTTCTTACGCGCACTTTCATTGTTATTTTTCAAAGCAATGACGTCACTTACAAACATGTATGAAATGCAATCAAAACATTTTCAAGACGAACTCTTTATTAAATTCCAAAGCGTCGTATTTACTTCTCTCAATATAGCGTAGAATCTACTTCGCCAATTTATCTCAAACATGTGGCAGATGACCAACAGATCGTTCTTATCAATGACGGACTTTTGTAGACGTCCCAATGCCATTTTACACCTTATCCTTTTAAATTTGAATTTGTTAATCCAAGAATTGTAGTTTATCGATCTGTGCTTGTAATGTACTTCCAACCTCGTCCCTCCAGATAGATGTATTAAGTAATTTATACTCTCTAGTTTTTATAATTTTTATCTCGGGCATATTGCCTGCTGCCCACATCCGTAAATTCAACCAAATAGATGCTTTTACAATAAATCTTCCAGTACCATATTCATGCATCCTCAGTGTATGAATCTTATTTGCTTTAATTGTCATGGCACTGATAGATTTCCAGAGTCTTTATCTTTATTCTTTTTACTTCCTTAGGAAGAAACTAATATTTAATGAGAAGGTACCACTCATTCTTTTATGTTTCAAACCCTCTGAATGCGGTGTATCTTACCTTCTTCCTCCATGGAATGACGCAGATGTCTGGCTTTACATTTGTAATTTTTATTTGTTTCTTAAGCCTTTTGCTACCGCTATTCGTGCATGTGTTCTAACGAGCACAAATTTAAAGATCTAGATTTCCTGTTGGACGAATTGAGCATGCAGCAAAGACGTAGCAAATAAACCTCTCTTTGCGTTATGAGTGAATACGAATACCATGAACAAGGATTTGAAGTGAAAACTTAACAGTTTAACAGTTTTGATAACCTATAAATTTTATGCTTTCTATTTTGTAGAAGTTGAAAGTAAAGCTTTTAAAACTCCTAGAAACAAATCATAAGTCCAGGATGGGAATTTGAGATGTCATAATTTGCTGACTGCGTCCCTACAAGCTACTTCAATACACTCCAACTTCAGTTTCCATCATACCAGTGCCTGAATTTACCTGTAAAACTTTGTTTCTCTTAGTAGCTATCACGGGACACCATAAACTAGCTCAATGGTCACTTTTGTACCATAGCCCACGAGTTGAAAGAGTCCTAAGGTATACGCTGACTTTCAATTTCCAGCTCTGTTGCTTTTTTATTATATGACGTGCCTCGAAATGTTTGGTGTATCGTGAGTGAGACAATATCTTTGTTAGCATGCCAACGATTCATCTTCGACTACCCCGTTACCAATACCAAGGTTATTTGGTGGACCATTTATCGCATGAAAATGCTTTTAGAACGTAATGTAAGGCCTGGCTGGAACGTTTAGTATCCATACATCTCAACAGAGGGGTGTTTTGGATGCTCCTAAAAAGCAAAGTAAAGGTTTCTCGTAGGAGGAAAAGAATGCATTTACTTATGTTCATGAGTATAAGCATAAGACTGACTAAGAAGAAATACACTCAGGGTATTTATGTTCCCAGAAATGACCGAAAAAGTAAAAATGAAGAAAGCGGTACCCAGGCCACGATACTACAGTCACCTCTAAAAGTCTAAAGAACGATCTTTAAAATTCTCTATAACAGTATAGTTAAACTGATCAGTAATATACATCATGTCTGCAACATATTGTTTCCTGATACTTCACCGCAGTAAGTGACAATTTTAGTAAGTCATTCCAGTTGTGAAATTTTATTCGAAGTGAAGTAAAAGATTACAGAAAATGCCTGCCTTGGGTTGAGTGAGGTAATTGATAGCTCTTTTGTGATCTCCAGGGTCTTGTTGAAGAATGTCAAATAGTTTCCATAGAGCACAGTAGCCTCATTTCGTTAACTTGTACACTTTGAACGATAACCTGTTTAATATTTTCTGTAGAAGTACACACCCAAGCATAGCAACAGTAGCAATACAAATGAATCAAGTAATTGAAACAATTAGCAAATATCTCACCGTACACATTTGACTTGAGATCTAGACGTTACAATAAGAAGCTCAAAGGAGTTTAAATATCGGCTTTACTAAGTTCTAAAACTAATTCTTGTTTTTGTTACAAACCTTATTTCTTTTAAGGTATATGGCATTCGTTTCTGGGAGCTGTTAAGCCTTTTTACAAACAGTTCATCCAGATACACTGCAGCAAAATTGCCGACACATTGAAATAACATGGGAACTAAAATTATGTTTTTTGTAACTAGCACATAGGGAACTTGCTTTCAAATGGCATGTTACTTAAGTTTCGTAATCAAAAATCTAACAGATTTGCTATTGTATTGAGGAACCTCACTTTATGCCATTAACTAAATCACATCCATTTATTGGCTATATAATGTGAATGGTTTAGCATGGTAAATACAAGGAATGGATGCAATTCGAATCCTGTTGATCATGAGGTTTATTAGGCTTTATTTCCATGCGTACTATTTGACACCTAGATGTTGCATAGTTTTGACGTATACTTCCACTTTTGACTGCATGGCGAAATTCTGCATCTATGGCGTAAACACCGAGGAATTATGGGGTCCGAGCCACCACCTTTGGAAAAGATGATCCTGAAAGGCCAGTTTCCAGTCAAGAAAATTTTCTTCGGAAAGGAAATATTTTCCGACTGAAAACTTTCCTTGCTGTCCAAATTCGGTTTCCTGCAAAATTATATAGAAAGGTCATTAATATTTCAACGATTCACAGGCAAATTCTATAATGCAGTGAAAAACAGATTATTTTAAACCGATGTGGGGTAGATATATATTAAATGATGGAACCCAGAGAAAGAATATCATACTTGATCATGAATACCTTCTTCGTGATTTCGAATGTCTAAATTCAACTGATTTAGCAAGTCATTGACACCAATTATGTTTAACACGGAAATTCTGTTTTAAAGTTTAACATTTCGATTATCAATATTTCGTTCCCAAATTCCATGAAAAAATTATAAGTCGGGTACAATATCTTTCTTCGCATGCGCTATACAGAAAATTTTCCTTTCTGAGGAAAATTTGGGTGAGTGGCAACAGGCCTTAAGATACGCCCACAGCTTCAGCTTCTCATTTTAAATATCCACTATGATAGCATGACAGAATACCATGGACCACCAAGGCTAGCAACCCAGGTCCCAAAACAACCGCTACAGAAATTGAAAATGATAATGCCCCTATTAGTCCAGTCAATACCTGATTTGACCCACAACTAATTGCAACACAAACCAAATATCGTGCATTTGGGAGCTTGACACCTAGAGTCTTTCAAAAAGAGTCCCCAAAAATCCCAATTGTGAAACATTGTATAATTGTCACTGAAAGTTTTGCCATTAAGGTGGTGGAACACTACATCATTTTCAAAAGGGAACCCATTATGGCTGAAAAAGAAAGTGATGTTTTAAGTATTTTTGTTTTGATACTTAAACGTAAACTGATTATTTAGCATAAAGCGGTTCTTGTCATTTAACTAAGCAAGGCAGATACGTCAGAGATGGGCGTGGCAATCAAAAGCTATATATTTCATGGCATACTATATTTATTTGAAAAAAACATTATATTAGTCCTAGTTATCGTCAGGTTCTGGGTGCATTGAATTATCGCAGCTAGCCCAATGGGATCCTCCGCATGCAAATGAACATGCAAGGCCATTCTTCTTGCAGGAACATCTCAAGCTTGTGCATCCTTTTTTGCATTGGCAGCATATCAGCTTCAATAGCTCTTCTGGTGCACAAGCAAGATCAGTGAAACGAGGAATCATTGCATCATTGATAACCTTCCACCTCCTCTTTCTTGGATCTATTTCTCTGCCTTTCCAGATCATTAACTGACAGTAAACACACATGCTGTGATATTTTGCTGCCGCTGATGTTGGTGGGATCAGTTCTGGTCTAATTTGAATCTTAGCTGAGACGAGTTTCTCACAGAAAATGTTGTACCGCACTTCGTTTAGAGCAACCTCTTCTTTACCGTTGTACATGGTAATCAATGCCTTCGCCAGCTGCACAAACCTGCTCCTTCGAAGATGATTCATCGCAGAAAACACTTGCGCATTGCTGAATCTGCTCGGATTTATTGAAAGCTTTTATTGACAAACCCCTGCCAATGCCAAAGACACTGGACGTGGTACCACACCCCAGAAAGGCATGAAGAAACAGAATGCATTTACATATCTTTGATCCGAGAACATGCTGGTACAATTGAATATCCAGTACTTTACTTCTCCTCTTGGCATTTTGCTTTTGCTCAGGACAGAAGAAGATTTGATTTGTGTTCTCCTTTGCATGGTAAAGAGGAATAATCAGCAGATCAGTGTCTTGTCTTACAACGACTGTGATGAGCTGGCTGATACATCAACGAACTTCTTTACAATATCAAAATTGGCACCACCCTCTGAATGATGGACTTCACATCCTTCTTCTTCCAGCTTTTGTCCTAGCATATTTATGAATCACTGCTTGTTTCCTTTGTTTGCCAGAAATATTTCTTTCTCTATTGCAAGGAGCATATCTTCTTTGAACTTTACTTCCACTCCAGCAGATTGGCCTGTTTTTCTTTGATGAGTAACATCCTTTAGTGATGGACCGGACTCACATCCATCAAAAACTATGACTGTTTTCCATATCTTTTCTTCATATAAGATACGTATGAATCAAGATTGCAGGAAAATGGAGCTCCTTGCTTCCATGACAAACGCTGCAAAAGAGATCCTCCATCAATGACGTACTGGAATGGTTGACTTGGGTAGGGTACATCTGCATCAACAGCTTTCCATATTGCATCTGCAAGGACAGGCTTGTTTGCTTTTCTTGAGAGGTCATTTGATTTGAACAAAAAAGCTGGAACAGTGCACAGTTCATACTTGAACAGGATATGACCATCTTGTCCAGCATAGTTCCTGATTGTGATCAGCCTTTGAAAAAGCAACAAGGGATCTACTTGGATCTCTTCACTTACAGCTTTGGGATGTTTATGTGTGTTGATTACCACTGCTTAGTTAACTTTCCTGAAGACATATTCCTCTGAGCTTTTACCAGTCATGCCTGTTAGAATTTGTTTCCCAATTTCCGTTCGCTCTGTCAGCATTTGCTTGCTCATCTGCCGTAATACCTGTTGCAATGCATCTCAAAGACGGATCTTCCCTGACAGGGTTTCTTGCATCCATAAATCCTAGGATCTTCCTTGTATCATTTATATCTCTTTGGACTCTTAAAGCAAATGTATCTTTATGTGGCTCACTTGAAGTGTAATTTACCCAAGTAAATTCCTGTAACGCACCGTTTACTTCGGCTGCTACTGGCATTGAAGCAGCAACTCAAGTCGCTGAATTTCTAACATACCTTTTCCGTGAATCCGTCCACCGGTGGTCTTCAAACTTCTCATCAAAACTTGCTCAATAACAAGATCTGACGATAGGCCTGCCCAGTAGCGTAAAGGAAAGCGATAAAGCGATCGGAAAAACGTATGACATGAAAGCCATTGACAAATGCAGAGTAAACTGCAGACTCTTCTCCTTTGAGCCTCTTCATTTCCTGTACATAGATTCTTGGACTTTGTGTGCAAAAACTGTGACCAGAGGCCGCATAATATGGCAACATAGCTTCAACACATTGCAAGTGTAATTCCCATTCTCCAGGTCGTTCTGCTTTGATGAACGTTCTCAGGAGGTCAATCATGTCCATGTACTGTAACCAAAGCTTTTCGGTGCGAGACTTTATTACACTAGATTTCACCTAATTTATCCTCTTCACTTATCCTCCACAGTTTCGATGAAAGGCGACTTGCATGCTTCCTCAACTGAAAGTTCTTTGCTTAATACGTTCTCCAAATCATGCTTCATTTCATCAATCTCTAAATTCTCGCAGCCCTTTTCTGATATCATGATACCCTCGTTTTCATTCATCAAAACTGTCTCGCTTGCAGCATGACTAGGGACATTGTCTGCCAGGATTTCACTTTCATTTTCAATCTCTTTGTCCTCTGCTGTCAGATGCATATCATAAGCTTACGCTAGTATAAGGGCGTTCAAAGTTGCATCTACTAGCAAATGCCCTCGTACTGCTCGTTGTACGGCTTTTCCTGTCAACATGTAAGTGACAGCATTTTCAGCATAGACCACTTCCAATGCTTCCTTCAGCCCTGATCCATCCATTAAATGCCCTATGCTCCCTAAAAAACTCATTTTTTTAATAAAATGCGCCGAGTCTTTTCACGCCGAGGACAATTTATAAGAATTTTGAAACGGAAAATTTGTGACGTCATCATTTAGGCTCCCGACTTTTGGCTCGATTTTTGGGCTCTTCCGCAAGTGCGATTTTGGGGGACTTTTTTCTGCTGTAGGACGAACTTTGACCAGCACATTATCGTATCGGGAGCTTGTGTTGCAATTAGTTTAGGGTTATGGCATATTTGGATATATCTCTACTGGACTATACGGTCCATGGCGAAAGCGAAGGGAGGATGACTGACCGAAGACGGATCACGCGGAGTCAGACTTGAAAATTCGGCTGCAAACAACAGTTATGGAAAAGGAAAGCAGAAAGGAGGTCCATGGCAAAGAGAATTGAGAATTAAACAGCTGAGGGATAAAAAGAAGAAGTTGCAAGGTGGGTGCAAGCAAAGGAAAGTGAAAAGAGAAGATTGAAAGTTCTCTAAGAGGAATTAAAGAGAAAGCGTAAGTAGAGTATTAAGGCAATTTTGTAATGTGCTTTACCACTGGAAAGTTTGCAACTGATTAGCAACGTCTAGATCTGGGCATTGCTGCTGGGCGCACAGTTTCAGTGATATGGTTTGTATTGGTCACGGACAAGAAACACCCCTTAAGGCCTTCATGGATGATATCACAGTAGCTTCGAAGCCAAAATGGGTGGACAATCTTGTCAGCTGGTCTCGGATGAAGTTTAAGGCAAGAAATTCCGGAGCTGTACATTCAGAAAAGTCAGGCAGAAGGAGGTTAGGTATAAAACGACAGGAGCTCCAACATCTACTGTCAGAGAGGAGCCAGTTAAAAACGTTGGCTGGGCGTACCAAAGTAATCTGTCAGACAAAAGCCAAGGAGTTGAGATTTACAGCCAGGCAAAAGAAGGACTTGTGAATATTGAATCGATCTAAGTTGCCTGGAAAGTTTAAGTTATGACGTCTGCAATTTGGCCTTTACCCCAGACTACTGTGGCCCTTGATGATCTACAAAGTTGCAGTATAGCGGGTTGAGATGGTAGAAAAGAAATGTCGAGCCTACACCAGGATATCGTACGATATGAAGAGATGATCGTCACCTGTATGGTGCAAGGATGGGAAGCAAGTCATAGTCACCTTGGGGCTGGAGCAAGAGGCTGGCTATATAGACAGAAAACGTCTTTATCTTTTCAGGCGTCAAATGGCCTTCAAGCACAATGAAGTCAAACGACTGAGAGAAGAAGTCCAGAGAGCAACTGGAAAAGCATCATTGTTCATCTGGCTGAAGAGGAATCATGCAACCTGACTGGAAAGCATTAAAGAAATGTCTAACCACAAAACAAGCAATGTGGCGGTAGCAAAGGACTACAGAACAACATTGAGCAGTCGAACTCCAGTAGCACCAGTGATCAAAGGGCTCCAAAAGACGAGTGGGATCGCAGCAGCTATATGCAGGGAGGACAATAGAACCTAAAACAGGGTGATGCGGTCCTCCTCTCGTGACCTCAAGATTTATTGGATTTAACAACAGAGGTGCTCACTGGAAAGCACGACTAAGTGTTTAACTTTCTTCCTCAGACAATTTCAATTAATAAAATTAGCTATGTAAATGTGAATAAATATAAAAACTAACAGTTACTTTGTCATAATATATTATACCATAACATAACATAACAAAAAACAAAAAATTGTATGCGGAAAATTTCTTGAGGAAGGGGCCCACTCAATAATTAATTAAGAAAAAATCACCCCTTGTCTTATACATACTCAAAATTTAATCTGATCTCTGAGAATAGGCAACATACTTTCAAAAATGAAGCAATTTTGGCATATCAATCTAGGTTTTCAGGGCCAAGGAACACCTAGTTTGATTAGTCTTTGATAATTATTTGTGAAGAAGAAGGATTTAAGATTTTATCGAAAACCTTGGATAGAGGCTGATTGCCGGATGTTTAATGCAATAATGTTCCATTTTGTGGCACAGCAATACTGCACTGATTAAAGAGCATATAGCAATGTGTTTTTCTTTGTCAGGAAAACTTCATTCTTCGATGGCTGTCGAGTACTATGCTTCGATGAATGGATGCTACAGAAGCTTAAATCTGAAAGGATCAGAAAGCCTTAAGATTTTCAGGTCAAGAAAGATGGGATCTGAAGGTGAGGTGACATGGTCAAATGCTATAGCTATTGTTAATCAAATCATACGTATGGTCCCAAAATATATTACTGTATTGAAGAAAAGAGGAAAATAAGGAAGTATTAAGTGTTAACCTTAATGTTTACATTTTTCGAAGCAATTTCTGCAAGATTTAAAATGTTAAAATTAGCTATGTTTAATGCCAATATGCTTTAACTTCTTTAGCTCTTTTTAACTACTATTTGATATCAAACTTATTGACTTCATAGTAACGATTTATAATATAGAATGATAGTTTTGATGGAGAAATTGGTAAATAATTTATGCAAATCAGAAAAAAGTGAGTATCAAGGACAGAGCATTGGGGCATCCCACTAGAAATATTAAGTGACGAAGACTTAAACCCAGACATATTACTTCCTATCTGAATGGTAAGATCTAAGCCAATCAAGCAATTCCTCTTATAGTATTATGTCCAAGTTTCATTAAAAGTATGTTATGATTTACAGTCTCAAAATACTGTTTAGACCAATACATACCACAAATTCAATATGGTTGGTAAATATTGTTTAAAGGGACTTTGACATCTACGCCCAACCTAAAACCCTGACAGTATGAAAAACTGGATATGCTGAATTCAAAAACACATTGTCTTGTGTGCTCGGTTCTACTGTAATTAAAAATGTCATACTACAAATAAACTGAACAAAGCAATCGCTCAGCGTCTCAGAACGACGCGTCCTGGTTACTTAATCACACTTTTTGATTACTGAGGAAACGTAAGTTCATTTTTACTGCGATCAGTGTAAAAGACATTTGAGCTATGCAATTGTGTGGACTGTTCCAAAAAGCAATCAAAGGAACCTTAGAAGTATGTCGCGGAGAGTATTACAGTAACTACTATTGTCCAATCAAAGCCAATAACAATAGTTTAAATCTAAACTGTTGTTTCTGATCTGTTAGTATCCCCGTCCTACATCCCCTTAACCAATCACACAGGATAGAGAGAGATATAAAATAAAGACGGGAGCGTACTGGAAACACTTCCGCCAGGCAGGCCACAATGATACACTCCATGACCATAAACTACTAGCAACAGCAACGTCAACATTTCAAAACTGTCGGACTAAAATCTCCAGACAAGTGTGTAATAACTACGCAGTGCCTAAGTTATGTGTCAGTTACTAACAGAGTTTACTCTAAAGTCAATGTAAAAATTATAAAGTCGATGATCGGTTTCTAACCAGCAGTCACATTCAACAACATATATGTCACTTTTTGCTGCTTTGGGTCAGTTATTTTTGAACATTTCCATGACCCTCCGTGCGTTCCCAAACTTTCTACGACCTTCCTCTTGACCTTTCCCATCTTTTGGTATCATACTATCCAGATATTCATACCCCTGCACCTGTTCCAGCTCTTTCCCAGATGCTTTGATTGTAAATCTTTTTAGAGCAATCTTACTCATACACATCGTTTTGGTCTATTCTCCGTTCACCTTCATCCCATAGCATTTGGTATATTATCTAATAATCTTATGGAGACACCAGAATGTGGACCAGTCATCACTCATAGGACTTGATGCTCTGCATTTTATAACTAAACGTTTTTCTTAGTTAAATTAAAATCATGTCCATAGACCTGCATTTACACATAGATAACAAAATAAAAATGTAATGTTTTAATAGAAATAGTTTTGTAATAAACATATAGTTTTATACGCAAACGAATACCTTAAAACATCTGGTTGCATTTGGCACAGTGGTCGTATTTTGATTCACCATCTGTAATCATTTTGCATGGGTTTCGATGTCCACTGACTTATTTCGAACCAGTAATTTCAGGACTAACGGCTCGAGCTATACTTACATTGACCAATTTAGATACCTTTGAAGATATACATTCTTATGGGGGCTCAAAATTTTGACTTGACATTCACTGACACACGCACGCACGTACAGACACAGATAGATAGATAGATAGATAGATAGATAGATAAATAGATAGATAGATAGATAGATAGATAAATAGATAGATAGATAGATAGATAGATAGATAGATAGATAGATAAATAGATAGATAGATAGATAGATAGATAGATAGATAGATAGATAGATAAATGCAATCAGGGAAATTACGGGTAAGTTTGAGTCGTGTTCGAAGACTGGCAGGTTAAAGACGGTCGTTTCTCTTCCATTGATAACAGACTATTGACTTGTCAACAAAGCGTGATGCTTTACAAGCCTGGTTTTCAAGATCAAAATTTCGATGAGTATGTAACAACGACGTGTCTACGTCATCTCCATTGTGTGACGTCATCAACGACAATGAAGTAACGCCATTATAGTAAGGAACATTGGAGTATGTTTAAAGGTGACAACATTCTCGGATGGTAATATCTTGACGAATACCGTCATGCTACCAAGGCACCACAGACATAATCTGTTTGGACCATGAAAGTGTTAAACAAACTTCTGACGTATTTTGAGCAGCCAGCCATTCATTGCCCATCAAAAAAAGCTAAAATAATTATTTAACAATCTTTGTTTTTTTTCTATTGACAGGCAATGTAGCCATACAATGTGGCCATACAATGCCTGACTTAGACTAATAAAATGTCATTTGCAAAGTTATGTCTACAAAGCGAGGGAGTTGGATTAGAGAATGACGTATCAACAGCGAAAGGAGCAGTTGAATGATATTTTTATGAGGTGTTTAACATGAATCAAAAGCAGTTGGTGACGATCAGGTAGCAATTACCCCGGAAATGTTAATACCACTAACCAGTTAGTGGCAACTTAATACACACCATTAGAAAATATAATGAAGGCATCAGCGTATGACCTCTTCCTGTGAAGTATTGTCCTTCACAGTATGTCCTGTTAACATTTAAATAATAATAAGAAAATTGAACTAAAATTTCCTACGCAAAAAGAACTGTTAATTCAACATAATGTTCTTTGGTTATCATAATCATCAATGCTCGTCATCCAATTAAAAAGAGCCAATTATTATTTGAAGTCAAGGTATGACAATGTCACGTACGAAGCTTAGCATAAAGGCCAGGCGATTGATATATTTTTTTTCATTACCTCAGTGGGGGATCTATGGGGGGCTACAGGTGCCCTAGCATGCCTTAAATTTTCAATAATAAGATTGAATGCTTGTTTAAAGTATTGTTTTTGTACAATCTGGATTTGGAATATCGGCCTAATATTCCTCTATTCCTTGGCATTGACATCGGGTAGTTCTTCTATAGTGAATCTCCATTGTTACTTGTGGCCATTGTCATCCAGTTAAACTATGGACCAATTTGTATGTTTGCGAGAAAATACAAACTTTCAAGTACTCTCCACTCCGAGTTTTAAATAGTTCATAACTGACTTTAACTAATCAATCATTGACCAGGCTTGATCAGCCACCAATCGAAAGTAGCAAATCAGCTTTCGATTTTGCGAGTGCTCACTTTTGGGGGGAGCATTCCCTATTGTTAATCGTAATTTAAAATTTCATGGCATGCCATGCACGCTTTCAGACTGAGTAATGGATAAACTGTCAAAGTGTGACGCCATACCAGGGGCGGATCTAGACCTTCTCTACATTTGCATTGCTGAACGTCAATTTTTAGTTTTGTTCAAGAGCCATGAATCTTTTTTAATGATGTCTTCTTACTGCATTTATTTGCCTATTCTGATACATATTTAAAGATTACTTTAATAACAGGCTTTTGGATCTATCACTTAATTTACTGTCGAGGGGAGCAATTACCTTATTCAAGGAGCAGTGACTAATAGATCAGATAGTTTCGTCGGATTCAGCTCAACCACGCCCATCTCTCAAGTATACACCACATGCTACTGTGAGGCATAGGCATGGGTGTGGCATAATGGGCGTGGCAAAGTGGGTCTGGTCAAAAGATTTGAATTTTGCCAATGTCAGATTTTGTGTTGGATCCGCCCCTGCCGCAATGTCATAGGAACCATCTGCTTAAAAACAGATGGTGTTTCTATCAATCAATCAATAAGGGTTTGATTTCTCTCATTGAGGAACAACTCCCTCGACTTACAACAACACAGTAAAGTCATTTGAGTGCTGTCACATGCAAGGGGTTGAAGGACTGTAAGCAATTGAGCATAAAAAGGAGATAAATTACGAAGTGTAGGTAGGTTTAAGAAACTTTGTAGATATCTTTTACTAGGATATTCTTGGGTGTTTTTACGTCATGGAAATGCTTGATTTGACACTTTAAGGTCATATCATACATATTTCCCAAAGTGCTCCCGCGACTTATGCTCCTCACCATTGGCACAGGATTAGCGGATGCATGGGTTGCAAGTGCACCCTATCAACTTTTTAACTAAATTATGTGCACTCAAGTTTGTTAGAAACACCTAACACCAGTTCGGAAGTTTTCACATAGTTTGCGGTGTAACAACTGTGTCAGTGCAAAGATTAACAGAGTCTTCAGCATCCCTCAAAATCTAAGCTGGATCTACTACTGCACCTGGTTTTGCTATTTTCAAAAATGCAACATTTTGTGCCTTTAAAACATTATTAAGACCATGGAAATACCAAACAACAATAGTAAAAACTATCACAGCAACAGCATTTAACAATATCGACTAAGGACCCAACGAGAAGCTATGCAATGGTCCATTTCTCTAGTAATCAACAACACTGTGACTGACAGACTAACCTGCATCAATTTGCATTCAGAAGAGAAGTATTGAAATTCCAAAAGAGGATCGTAACAGGTGAGCCAAAGGCATTAAACTTTGCTTTTTCACATGCATTCACATATAGAGACGCAGTAACATATATACATTATATAGAAATGTAGTTAATGATTCACATGCATTCACATATAGAGACGCAGTAACATATATACATTATATAGAAATGTAG